>PVLC010003058.1:0-103177 GCA_004027655.1 Graphiurus murinus
AAAAAAAAAAAAAAAAAAAAAAAAAAGAATGACCATATGACTGATTCACCTGTTCCCTCCTCCCAATTTATCTCTGGGCTTAGACTATAATACAGAGTGATTATTCTGAATATATAAAAGAATTTCTATAACTCAACAACAAAGAAAAAAACCAAACAACTCAATTTAAAATTGGACTGTGAGCTGGGCGTGGTGGTGCATGCTTGTAATCCCAGCATTTGGGAGGCTGAGATCGGAGGATCCGAGTTCGCGAACAGCCTCAGCTACCTAGTGAGGCACTTCACAACTTAGTGAGACCCTGTTTCAAAATAAAAAATAAAAAATAGGGCTGGGTGTGTAGCTCAGAGGTAGAATGCCCCTGAGTTCAATCCCCAGTACTGCAAAGAAAGAAAGAAAGAAAGAAAGAAAGAAAGAAAGAAAGAAAGAAAGAAAGAAAGAAAGAAAGAAAGAGTAAAATTGGACTGTGGACTTGAATAAACATTTTTCTAGAAAAGATATGCAGAATGCTAATAAGCACATGAAAAGATGCTAAACATTACTAAACATTAGAGAAATAAAAAAATCATGGTGACATCTCACCTATGCCTATTGAGATGGTTATTGTAAAAAATAAATAACAAGTATTGGTGAGGATTAGGAGAAAATGTATTAACTGGTGGATGTGTAAATTGTGCAACTGTTTTGTAAAACAGTATGATAGGTCCTCAAATATAGAATTACCATATGATCTAGCAATTCAGATTTTGGATATCTATCCAGAAGAATTGAGAGCAGGGACTCAAATATACATTTGTATGCCAATATTTAGCAACATTATTCATAATAGTTAAAATGTGAAACCAACTCATATGCCTATCAACAGAAAAGTAGATAAACAAAATGTGGTATATACATACAATGAGATATTACTAACTTTTACAAAGTAATGAAACACTGATAAATGTTGCATCATGGACAAGCTTTGATGATATTATGTTATGTTAAATAATCCAGCCTAAAAAGATATTGTGTTTAAGTAAAATAGTCAAATTCAAAAGACATAGAGTACTAATTAAGAGGGGCTGGAGGTAAAAGTTGGGGATGCAGAGTTATTGATTAGTAGGTATAAAGGTTCAATTCAGGATGGTAAAGAGTTCTGGAGATGAGTAGGAGTGAAAGTTGTACAATAATCTGAATATACTTAATGCCACTAAATGGTAATCTTAAAATTGTTAAAATGATAAATTTTGTTATTTTACTACAATAAAAAAGAGATTTAAAAAGCACAAAATATTTTCTGTAGCATGTTAAAAGTACACTCTATGGCTAAGTATGATTTAATCTAGGATTGCATTGGTGATTCAATATGGAAATATCACAATACTCATAAGTATTACAAAGGACAAATGTTCACTTTAATTGATCCAGTAAATGCCTTGAAAAAATCCAATCTCATTTTATGATAAAAAACACTCAATAAACTAGGAAACTTTCTCAACATAACAAAGAGCATATATGAAGAATCCACACCTAACATCATACTAAATGGGGAAAGACTGATAACGTTCTCGCTAAGATCAAAAAGAAATCAGGATTGGCTCTTGCCAATTATATTAAACATCGTATTGGAAATGTTGGCCAGAGTAATCAGATAAGAAAAAGAAAGACCTTTAGAGCCTGGTGTAGTGGTGCATGTCTGTAATCCCATTACTTGGGAGGTAGAGACAGGAGGATCACAGGCTCAAAGCCAGCCTCAGCAATTAAGTGAGACCCTCAATAACCTAATGAGACCCTGTTTCAAAAAAAGAACAAAAAGGCTTGGGAGGTTGGATGCTCCTGGATTCAATCCCCAGTACCACCACCCACCGAAAAAAAAAAATGATTTTCATTCATACATGACATATGTAGAAAATCCTAATGGATTCACACACACACACACACACACACACACACACACACACACACACACCCCACACCATTACAGCTAAGAAAAGAATTCAGCAAAGTGCTGAATCCAAGATCAATGTAGGAAAATAGAAATGAAATAAAAGTAAGAAAATAATAGCATTTATAGTAGCATCAAAATATAAAATGCCTATGAGTAAAATTTTTTGCATGTGCGTTGTACTGGGGATTGAACCCAGGGGCATTCTACCTCTTAGATACACTCCCAGCCCTATTTTTAAATTTTTATTTTGAAAAAGGGTCTTGCGAGGTTGATGAGAGTCTCACTACTTGCTAAGGCTGTCCTCAAACCTGTAATCCTCCTGTCTCAGTCTCCCAAGTACTGAGATTACAGGCATGCACCACCATGCCCAGTGCCTAGAAGTAAATTTAATTAATGAGGTGCAAGGCCGAAATATGATGAAAACTCAAAAACATTGCTAAAAAAAATTAAAGATAACCTCATTGCTAAAATAAATTAAAGATAACCTAAATAAGTGGAAAGTTATACCATGTTCATGGATTTGAATATTTACTATTATAAAAGTGGCAATAGTTCCCAAAGTGAGTGACCTACTAATTCAGTGAGCTCCCTGTTAAAATCCCAATATGTCTGTATTCAGAAATGGACATGTTGATCCTAAATTTTAAATGTAATTTCTCTTTTTTTGGTACTGGGGATTGAACCCAGGGACACTGTGACTCAGAGCTACATTTTTAAATTTTCATTTTGAAACAGGGTCTTGCTAGGTTGATGAGAGTCTCACTACTTGCTGAGGCTGTACTTGAATCTGAGATCCTCCCAAGTACTGGGATTACAAGTGTGCAAGCCTCCCAAATACTGCAAGCCTCTCAAGTACTGGGATTACAAGTGTGTACCACCACACCTAACTAAAATTCATATGTAATTTCAAGGGACTCTGAATAGCCAAAACAATCTTGAAAAAGAACAAAATTGTAGGACACACATTCCTGATTTCAAAATTTACAGCAAAGATATAATAATCAAAATAATGTGATATTGGAATAAGGATAGATATACATTAATAGAATAGTATTGAAAGTTCAAAAGGAAGCCTATTAATTTATGATCTCTTGACATTTACAAGTGTGACAAAACTATTCAATAGGAAGAGAATAAAAGGGTTAATTTTATGTAATGTGAACTTTACCTCAATTAATATTCAAAGTATTAAGGATACAAAATAATTTATTTAAATGTCATAAAACTAGAAAAATCTCCAAAAACTTGAAGGTAAAAAGTATTTTAAAATAGGGATGGGAGTGTAGCACAGAGATAGAATACCCTTAGGTTTAATTCCTAGTCATATGTGCACGCGTGTGCGCATGCACACACACACACACACACACACACACACACATACACACGCGCGTTCAAAAAAAGGAACTACCAATTCAGAATTCTATATCCAGTGAAAATATCTTTCATAAATGAATGTGAAAAAATTATTAGAATAAAAGAAAATAAGGAAGTCTTTGCCAATAACTTACTCTAAAATGTGCTAAAAGTTATTCTTTAAGTAAAAGAAATTATACTAGAGGAAAACTTGGAAAGTTTAAAAGATGTAGGGAATCAAATGAAATGGAAAATATATGGGAAAATAGACTATTTTCCTAAAGTCTTTAAAATACATATGATTGTCAGAAGCAAAAATGATAACATTGTCAAAGTTATCAATGTATGTAGATGTAATCCATATTACAACTAATACAAAAAAATGAAAGAGAAGGAAACATATATGCTTGTCAGTTTTTTATATTTCACTTGAAATGATAAAATACTAACTATAAAGACATTGTAAAACATTAAGTGTATATATTTTGATCCAGAGTACAATTATTACAAAAAAACTATAGAAAGAAATATTGTCAAAAGCCAGTAGACCAATAAAATGGGATACTCAAATAAGAAAAAACACAGCTGGGCGTGGTGGCTCACGCTTGTAATCCCAGCATTCGGGAGGCTGAGACTGGAGGATCCGGGTTCACGGCCAGCCTCAGCTACCTAGTGAGGCACTCTGCAACTTAGTGAGATCCGGTTTCAAAATAAATAATAAAAAATAGGGCTGGGGGCATAGCTCGGAGGTAGAACGCCCCTGAGTTCAATTCCTAGTAGCACAAAAAAAAAGAAAAAAGAAAAAACACAATTCAGGAATAGTAAACAAAAGAATGAAAAAATGAAGAGAAAGGAAAGAAATTTTAAAATAGCAGACATAAGTTGAAACAAATCATAATTACATTAAATGTAAATGTATAAATACATCAATTATAGAATTATTCACGTTTGATTTAAAATTTTTAAATGAGAATGAAAATGAATAAGACAGGATTATATGTTGTTTACAAGAAACTCCATAAATTTAATAAAGAAAATTTTATAATGATAAAGTTATCAATTTGTCAAGGGAATATAAGAATCCTAAACATTTATGCACCTAATAACAGGGTTTCAAAATTCATGAAGCCAAAAACAGGAAATCAAAATTATATCACAATCATATTTCAAGATTTTAATACTTCCCTCAGTAGTTGATAGTACAAGTGGACAGAAGATTACTGACATAAAAGAACTAAAAAAAATTACCAACAAACTTGACCTAACTGATATGTACAACACTCTCCCAAGCATAGAATATACATTCTTTTCAAAATCTCACGGAAAATTGACCAGGAATGACCATATTATGGGTCACTAAATGGATCTTAAGAAATTAAAATGATTATAATCATACTAATATGTGTTCTTTAACAAAATAAGCCTGAAAATCAATAACAGAGAATTTTGAAAATCTTCAAAAAATTGGAATTAAAACAACACACTTCAATAATTCATGTTTCAAAAGGTAAGAGGCAGGTGAAATTAGAAAGTAACTTGAACTAAATAAAAATAAAAATAATGCATATCAATGTTGTGTGATGGTGTTAAAGTAATGCTCAAATGGACATTTCTAACATTAATGGCTTATTTTAGAAAAAAAAAAAGGATCACAGGTTGGAGAGGACAGCTCAGCAATGTAGTGAGACTCTCAGTAACCTAGTGAGACTCTGTTTCAAAACAAAAAATAAAAAATGGGGGTGTAATTCAGTAGCCCATAGGTAAAATGCCCCTAGGTTCAATTCCCAGTGCCATGAAAAAAAAAAAAAAAAAAAAAAAGAACATCTTAAAACCATATCTGAGCTTCCAAATTAAAGTCTTAAACAAATAAGGAATAAATAAATAGATCCTAGTAGAAGAAAAGAAATGATAACTATAAAAGCATAAATTAATGGAATTGATAAAATACAATAATAAAGTTCAGTGAAAAGACATGCTGTTTTTTTCTTCTTTAAGGATCAACAAAATTGATAAACCTTTAAACAGATTGACCAAGAAATAAAGGTAGAGGACACAAATGATGAATATCAGTGGTCGAAGAGGGAATACCTCTGTAGATTCCACAAGCAATTATAAGGGAATATTATAAATAACAGCATGCCCATACATCTGCATGGAATTTTGGGATTCTTAAATATGAAACCACAAAATGTTTGAACCATTCACTAAGCCCAGAATCCCAGTGGAGAGTCTGTACTACTGAGGAGAATAAAAGGAAATAAATGTCTGAATCTCCAACTCTGAGTCAGCGAGGGTAGTTAACTGGAAACTTAACCTAGATTTAAAGTCATAGAAAATAAACATTTTTTTGTTGTTATTTTACTGGGGATTGAACTTAGGGGCATTCTACCTCCAAGCTACACCTCTAGCCTTTTTTATTTTTTTGCTTTGAAACAGTCTCACTAGGTTGTTGAGGCTGTCCTCGTACTGGGATTACAGGCGTGTGCCACCATGCCCAGCTTAGACCTTACTCTTGATACTTCCTATTTCCTTGCCTTTGGTATAATTCCCTGGTTCTGACTGTACTGTATCTACCATGAATTACATCTCCTAAGTATTTTCAGGAACATGTCACTAAATTTTTTTTTCTTGACATCATATCCACCTCACTTGTTTCTTACCTGAAGTAAGGTGGCATTTTCACTGAACTTGGAGTTAGTTGATCCTCTCTGGACTACTACTCCAAAATATTCCCCTTCTGACTTTAGGGCTCATTTTTTTTTTTTCCTTTTGGTACTGGGGATTGAACCAAGGGTCATTCTACCCCTAAGCTTCACCCCTAGCCCTATTTATTTTATTTTTAAATAGGTTCTTGGTAAGATGCAAAGAGTCTTGCTAAATTGCTGATACTGGCCTCAAATACTACGATACTGCAATCTTCCTGGCTCAGTCTCCCAAGTACTGAAATTACAGGTGTGTGCCATCACGCCTGGCATGTAAAAGCAGCCTTGCTTATTTTCAGTGTGTGTGTGTGTGTGTGTGTGTGTGTGTGTGTGTGTGTGTGTGTGTTGCTGGGGACCGAACTCAGGGCCTTGTGCATGGTAGGCTAGCAGTCTACCACTGAACCACATCTCTAGCCCCTGAGGCTCATTTTATTTGCCATTTCTATTTTCAGTTCATAAACTTTGCTTCTTTCTACAAGTAGGAATTGGAATCTTTCTCCTTGTAATTACTCTGCCACTGGCCACCCTAAGTATATATGTGTAACTACCAATCCCCCCGTGTTGATATAGTGCAGAGAAAAGGGGGCACAACTCTGGACACACTCCCCGTATGGCTAGAAGTAGCTACCACCTCTGCTGTTCCTGGTTCCATGCAGACCTGCTGAGCCTGAGCTTACAGATTCACCTACATATCCATTGCTTCTTATGAGCTAAAGTCACACTGCTCAGTGCTCTACCCTGCACTAAATATATTTGCCAGAGTGCCTTTCTAGATAGGTAGCTTGGCAGCTTTGTTTCTTGGCACGTAGATCTTGTGGCTCTTCAGTGAAGCAGACTGGTGTTTTGGGCATCTGTCATGACGAAGTGGGCTGGGAGATGGGACATCCTACATATGCAACCAGCTGGCCCCCTCTTAGTATGCAATGGGGATTTCCTGGCAGCACTATGCAGGATGTTCAACCTCCTGGCCCATGTAAGGTCAGCTGTGGCACCAGGACGCTCTGCTTTCTGTTGACGCTTTTCTTTGTCTTCTGTTCCTGTGATGGCTAACAGCCTAAATCATCTAGAAGTCTGGTAACTGATAATCTACCTCTTTCTCAAATTTAAACCCCATATCTCCAACCTATCATTTCTCACTAATCTATGTAAAAGGAGAAAATCTTCTGGAGAATTAAAGGTGTCAAGATAGTTTATGGGTTACTCCTAGCTCCACTCCCCATTAGGACGACACTCTCTGCTTGCATCTCTAAAAAATACACACAGAAGCACCTTATACTATAGTAAAGGCATTTCTTTTTTGTGTGTATGTGGTACTGGGAATTGAACCCAGGGGCCTTCTACCTCTGAGCTACACCCCTAGTGCTTTTTTATTCTTTTATTTTGAAACAAGGTCTCACTAAGTTGTGGAGGACCTTTGCTATGTTGCTGAGGCTGGCTGCAAACCTATGATCTTCCTGTCTCAGCCTCTCAAGTACCAGGACTAGAGGCGTGTGCACCCAGCAACAATAGAAACATTTTAATTGCTGTAAGACCCCAAATGGGCTGCACACATTGGTCAATCAGGTCTATCCCAGTTGAAATAAGCATTCCACACATACCACAGGTTAGTTGCCAGACATGCAGGCTTACTGGCATCATCCTGAGATCCTGAGGCACTCTAGTCAAGTGTCTACCACATTCTGAAATACAGAGACTAAGCTAGAGATACATTCTATGAGCCCTGCTCTTTCAGCCAGCAATTTTTGCCTTATGTACTTGCTTATCTTAAGTCTCTGAACCCTGAGGACTTTTCTACCTTAAAACATTTGTGAACCTATAGTTGCACCAGGAAGTGACACCTATGAGGTTCAATAGGATCTGCAAATATATTTTGCTCTCCCAGGATTGCCCACCACCCTGAAACTTCCCAGATGATTTCTGATTATGGTAGCTCCCTTCAAGTTGACCTGGAGCCTTTCCCTACAGGCACATGGAAAAGGTGTCCATTTCTCTGTTGATGTTTTCTCTCTAGGGTCCAATGGAAAGCTAAAAAAGTTACAGATCTTGAATAGTGGAAAAGGGATAAGGACAAAGAGGAAATCATGAATACTTTCCTGGTGCTTTCTGCCTAATCAAGTATACATGAATGAAGATTTTGACTCTCTCAGGAGTGAGAAAAAGAAATGATGTGTGCTCAATCTGGTATTTTATTTTGTCTATATTTTACTATAGGACCCGATTCTCTCAGTAGTGGGAAAAAGAAATGATGTGTGCTTAATCTTGTATTTTATTTTCAAAGGAAAAAAATAACACCCATTTGACTATGATGTTCATCTAAAGTGATTTTAAGATCAATAGAAGAAAATATGCATGTGTGTGTGTGTGTGTGTGTGTGTGTGTGTGTGTGTGTGTGTGTGTGTCTGTTATTAGGACTTGAACCCAGGGGCATTTTACATCACGGCTATACCCCAGGATCTATTTTATTTTAAATTTTGAAACAGGATCTTGCTAGATTGTTTAGAGCCTCTCTACATTACTGAGGCTGGCTTCAAACATGTGATTCTCCTGTCTCAGCCTACCAAGTACTGGGATTACAGGCATGTGCCAACACATCCAGCTACGAAAAAAATATATCTGATCTTTCCAATTTATCTAATCTTGATGATAATAACAGGATTAAAATGCTATTCTCTTAGATGTTTGAATGATAGTAATGTAGCTACTCCATTATGCTTATGTCCAGTGAAGACTAAACTGTAAAATGTTCTTTTGTATAATGTTTTTATAATGATCCATGTATTCTCTAATAACCAATTTATCAATAATAAAGTACAGATTTGTTAAACATTTGAACTTGAAATACTGAATGACTTATTCTGAGCAAATAATTTATCATTCTAAACCAACGTTTTTAAGTTTGGTTAGAACTCATCAATTTACTGTAGAATGTGGTGAAATGCATTATTTTCTACAGTAAATCTTAAACTAAAGATATAGGCAAGCTGAGAGTGGTAGCATATACTTGTAGTCCCAGTACTTGGGAGGCTGAGATAGGAGGATCACAAGTTTGAGGCCAGCCTCAGCAATGTAGTGAGACTGCCAGCATCCTAGTGAGACTCTGTTTCAAAACAAAAAATAAAAGGAGCTTGGGGGTCTATCTTGGAGGTAGAATGCCCCTGGTTTCAATTCTTAGTACTATAAGAAAGAAAAAAAACATAGGCCAAATTCCTTTAATCTTAAATTTATACATTAATATTTACCAATCATTCATCCAAGTCCAAGTTAATAGTTACAGATACTAGTATCAACAACATGCTATTAAGTACCAGGCAGAATCTGTAAAACATAATTATGCTCTTAGATAGCTCAATGTAGCATTAGTTCAAAGAGATGCCATCAACAGCCTTAGTTGTATCACCTTATTAACTGCTATTTATCTTGGAAACTATATGCACAAATGTTTTCTCTAGTTAGTGATCCTCTTGGTTGGTTTTTTGTTTGTTTGTTTTGTTTTGTTTTGTTTTGCAATAATCACTAAAGGCTTGGAAATACATCTCCTAGTGAACCCCAAGTATATGATCTCAAATGCTCCTAGGATCTCCCTTCTGCCACATCATGGGTTGAAACTGATACCGCTTTTCATATGTTCAATGTGCAAACATCCCCACATAATAAATTTTTACTGTATTGTACTTTTTTCTTAGTCTATACTCAGTCCATTCTGTAGAATAATAAGAAAGATTAAAAGTGACTATGAAATTTTAATTAAAAACTTTTCCTAGCCGGGCGTGGTGGCGCACGCTTGTAATCCCAGCATTCGGGAGGCTGAGACCGGAGGATCTGGGTTCGCGGCCAGCCTCAGCTACCTAGTGAGGCACTCCACAACTTAGTGAGACCCTGTTTCAAAATAAAGAATAAAAAATAGGGCTGGGGGTGTAGCTCGGAGGTAGAATGCCCCTGAGTTCAATCCCCAGTACCGCAAAAAAAAAAACCAAAAAAAAAACCAAAAACTTTTCCTAAAACTTTGAAAGAGGACTTGAAAGTGATATTGATATATAATCTCATAGCATATCTATCTATAGGTATATATACATGACATGTATACATACATATATAAGCATATATAACTGATTAAGTTGTGGTTTAAAATTAAATTATTGTCAATTTTAAAGATCCCCCTAAAATGGTCCAAATTTATTTAAAAAGGAGGCAGTGTACTGCAAGAGCTCAGTATTTAAGTAACTGCTATATTTAAAAACAAAAAAAAAACTCTTTTTTTTTTTTTTTTTTTGGTACTGGGGATTGAACCCAGAGGGGTTCTACCTCTGAGCTACACTCTCAGCCCTTTTTATTTATTTATTTATTTTTGATACAGGATATTGATAAGTTGCTGAGGGTCTCACTTAATTACTGAGACTGGCCTCATCAAACTTATGATCCTCCTGTCTCAGTCTCCCAGCCTACTAGGATTACCAGAATGCACCACCATGCCCAGCTTTGAAAGCCACTTTTAAAACACATATAATTACTCCTTTCTGTCTTCCCAAGTACTCTGCATATATCTGTATGTTACCATATGCATTATACTGTAACTTTGTGTTTATATCTTCTGGTACACTATAAACTTTGAGGTTTCATCCTGCTTGAGTACTACTATGTGATGTATCGCAAAGCACAGTTATAACACAGATAGGAGGACTTACATGCTTTATGATGTCACAATTCATATCACTAGTGACATAATCAGCCCCACCCAGACTCTCAACCAATGAAAGACAGACTTGGTAGTATATGAAGGACTCCTCACAACCAATTCATTGCCTCTGTGGCCAGGAAACTGTTCTCACCACGTAAATTCCTGGTCACCTAGCTTTTCTAGTGTGTTTTCTTCCAAAAGAGATCTTTGGCCGACTAGAGACCTAACTTGTGCTTCTGCCTGTAAGTGGAGTATCTACCTTGGGCTTTCCACATCTCATCTCAGTTCCAGATTTCTCTGTGTTAAACTTTTCACCTGTGTTATATCTACCCAAATCAACTGAATGTGATATGACAAACCAGCTCCCTGGGCCTGTCCAGAGACTCCAAGTTTCAACCGCAGCTTTTTCCCTTAGACTTGTGAATTTAAACTCAATCTGCTGAAGCACACTCCTAGATGGGGATAGGATTCTTTGCTCGACTGTTTTATCCTGCTCTGGAAGACATTTATGAAGGTATTAATGGGCCGCCTCCATCAAGTGTTCGTCAAGTATTTCCAAATCCATATTTCCTGAGTCTGTTTCTGACAATGCTTAATCATCGAGGGAGAAGTTTTAAATGTTTTCATGCATTAATAAAAGAGATCGTGAAATATATTTGGATGTATGTAAGGTTTTTATTTGGTAGATTTTCATCTGTGCAGTGGTAAATCATTCTCATGTTCACAATATCTATTTTAATTCGGCACTCTGAATTAAAAATCTTTTTCTATTATTGAAATTGCAGGGAATGTCAGGTGACAGGGAGACATTTTAGCTGGCATGGGAAGGCAAGGCACCTTTAGCAGTGCCCCTGAAATCACACTTGCTCAGAGCCTTACTCTGAACTTCAGGCACGCCAAGGGCTTCCATGAACACACTTAGCCATTCAACCTACAACATAAGAAATTTATTAGTCTCATTGTGCTATGTTTTACTTCCTGACCTCCATGAACTGAGCAGCTTTGCTCACCCAAGTGTTCCCTGCCTTTCCCTCGACAGGCCTGAAAGCAATGGAGTTGCTTGACTATGGACTGAACCTTCTGAATCCAGAAACCAAAATAAATCTTTCCTTCCTTTAAGTTGATATCTGTCAGGCATTTTGTCACAGTGACAGAAAACTAACCATGATATAATTTAAGCCATTTATGCATATTTGTTTGAAAAATCAGAAAGTATATACATTTCAGCTGAACTATTATTATGATCTTATCACTTTATGGTGAGGCATAGAAATTTTGGGGGAGTGTGTGTGTGTGTGTGTGTGTGTATGTGCATGTGTGTATTACTGGTGATTGAACTCAGGGGCATTCTACCTCTGAGCTACACTCCCAGCTTTTTTTATTTTTTACTTTGAAACTATTTCTTAATGACTTTCATTCTTCTTATTGCAAGAACCTTATGGGAAACAGAAGTGTGTGTGTGTGTGTGTGTGTGTGTGTGTGTGTTACTTGGGATTGAACCTAAGGGCATTCTATCTCTGAGCTATACCTCCAGCCTTATTTTATTATTTTTATTTTTGAAACAGGGTCTCCCTGATTTGCTGAGCATCTCGCTAAGTTGCTGTGCATCTCGCTAAGTACCTGTGATCCTCCTTTCTCAGCCTCCAAGTATTGAGATTACAGGTGTGCACCCACCACACCTGACTAGCATATTATTCTTAGATTAAAAATATCATTTGTTCAATAACATTTCATTGTTAGTTCCTCAATGCACAGCTGCCACTATACTACTACACTATACTGGAATCAACATGGGCTTTGAGACTAGACAAACCTAAGTTTGAGACATAATATCACTAGCTTAGGTGTCACTACCCACATGAAGCCTTTCCCAGAACTCTCCTTCCTAAGCAACTTAACTTTTATGATCATAAAAATCTGGTATGGATCTCCAGTTGCAGTTATGCCACATTGTATTTAAATGATCAGCTACTTTGTCTTTCCCTCCACACAACTTCTGAAGATGAAAGAGTGCTCTTATTTCCTATTATCCCTCCAGCATCCAGCACAGAACCTTGCACATTTTGGTGCACCTTTAACTATTTGAAAAGACATATGAATGGACAATATTTAAGTGACTTCATTTCTCCCCCTGCCACCCTCTCTCTCATACCAGGGATAGAATCCAAGGGCATTCTATATCTGAGTTACACCCCCAGACCTATTTTATTTTGAAATAGGATCTCATTAAAGCAGAGGTTGGCCTCAAACCTGCAACCTCCTGTCTCAGCCACCCAAGTACTAGGATTATAAGCATACACCAAGATGACTAGCTTCTAGTTACATACTTAATTCACAGGAGATGTTTCCTCATGTTTTCAGAGTTAAGGATTTAGAAATATAAGGTAAATTTGTATAGAATGGGAATGAATTTTTTCATGGCTAAGATAATGCATTTACTATGTCCAAAAACAGCATAATTAGCCTAAGTAGTGTTTTTATATGATAACTGACACCATAATATATCTGACTTTGTATATAAAATTATTAGTTTTCACTTAATTGAATCTGAAGAATGTGAGCATACTTTGACATTTCCTTTTGTGCAGATAACATGTTACTGGCCTGAAACACCAGTCAAATCCCATTAAGTTAGCCTGTTCACAATCCCATTTAACAAGTCATTCCATGTAGCCCAATGCACTAGACACTGACATCCTATGCTGAAATTATACATACATATATACATACATATACATACATACATGTATATGTAAATATATATATATGACTTTCCATATATAAATATGAAAAAGTCAAGAATTAAGTGTTTTCTTGCATTAAAAACCCCAAACATAGCCGGGCGTGGTGGCGCACGTTTGTAATCCCAGCATTCGGGAGGCTGAGACTGGAGGATTCAGGTTCGCGGCCAACCTTAGCTACATAGTGAGGCACTCCACAACTTAGTGAGACCCTGTTTCAAAATAAAGAATAAAAAATAGGGCTGGGGGTATAGCTCAGAGGTAGAATGCCTCTAAGTTCAATCCCCAGTACCGCAAAAAAAAAAGAAAAAAAAAAAAAACCAAACACAGCTGGGTGTGGTGGCACATGCCTGTAATCCCAGTACTTGGGAAGCTGAGATAGGAGGATCACAGGTTCACAGCCAACCTCAAGCAACCGAATGAGGCCCTCCACAACTTAATGAGACCGTGTTTCAAAATAAAAAATAAAATAGGTCTAGGGGTGTAGCTCAGAGGTAGAATGATCTGGGTTCAATCCTCAGTACCCCCCCCACACATACAAAACAAAACAAAATGCCAACAACAAAAAAAAACCCAAACGTTAATTTGTCAAATTTATCAGTTCCTGGCAGAACCAAGATCAAGTATGATTGGGAATCCTTAAGTGCCTTGGGCTTTCATGATTTTCAAGAGATACAATCAGGTTCAATGGCTATGAACTTCACTCCTGAGTATTCAGCTCTGTCATTAATCAATTCCCCTTACTGAGCCCTTATTTCCAAATCTCTAAAACAAGGGAACTGAACAATTTGAATTTTAAATTGTCTTCTAGTTCTTAGACCTTGGGTATAAACTCATAGTTATCTTCCTAATTATTTGGAGAATATAAAGATATCTAAGTCATTCTTATAGGCTCAATTAAATTATTTTAACAGGGCAACATTAATACTAATATTACTAATATTACAAGAAGATTTGTCCTTAGACCTTTTGGAAACCACATGAAAAAAGCAAATATTCTCACCAGAGTTGGGCTAAGCATTTCAGATATGTAATTTCCAAAGACCCCTATCTTAGCACATGCACACCATAACATCTGATATATGTAACCAATTTAATTTTACTATTGTGTCCCAATCTCCAACTGATCTCCAACTGTTAATGATTTAGTCCTCACATTCCAGCAATCATTCTTTTTCCTTTAGACTGTTCTGTGCTATTCCTGTTTATGAGAAGAGATCTCATTCCAGGCTGACTGGAGGTATTTCAGACACACACTGTCTGCCTTGGCAGAATTTTCTTGATTAAATACTTATTGCCAATTTCCCAAGTGAGCACATTTATGGAGCAATGTTCTCTTTCAAAGCCACTGACCCCATTTAACCTTTAGTTCACAATAATTAATTTAATTATTTAATTAAGACCAAGAAATAAAATGTGAGGATACTTTTGTTCCACTGATGTTTAATGTAATATACCCCATAGCTTAGGGTTAGAAACTTAGGACACAATGTTCCAAAATCACCTAAACTCTTAATAATTAGAAAACCCTATATTAAATTTTCTTCACCAAGCCTTGTGTGGTGGTACATGTCTGTAATCCCAGCACTTGGGAGGCTGAGACAGGAGAATCACAAGTTCAGGTTACCGACTAGTGAGATCCTATATCAAAATAAAAAAAATTAAAAAGGGCTGGGAGTATAGCGCATAGGTTGAATGCTCCTGGGTTCAATGTCCAGTAACAAAATAAATAAATACATACATACATACATACATACATACATACATACATAAAATGCACACATATATACATACATAAATCATCTTCACTAGAATTTACCTCAGGCAAAATACAGGTAGATTAGAGTTAAGAGGGCCATGAATTGGAAGAAAGAATATCTCTAGAGGCAACAAAATTCATGATATAGGGAGACTGAAGAATTACCATATGGATTTAAAATGACAACATATTTGTCCTATCTGACTAGAATTTTTTTTTGTACTGGGGATTGAATCTAGAGTATTCTACCTCTGAGCTATATCCACAGGACTTTTTAGTTTTTTGAAACAGGGTCTCACTAGATTGCTGAGAGTCTCACTACTTGCTGAGGCTGTCCTTGAACCTGTGATCTTCCTGTCTCAGACTTAGAAAAAATGGGATTACAGATGTGTGCTACAATGCCTGGCTGAACAGGATTTTTGGAAAAATATCTTTCTTAACTGAAGCCTCATAAATTACAAGAAACTATAACCAGAAACAAGATGATAAGGAAAGTCATCTAAAGGAAGTCAACTAACTTTGGCTTTTGCATCAATTCAATGATCTTCCTTCAAGATGAGTTCTTTCATCACATTTTTCTGGCTGCATATTTGCTAAAAAGAGGTATTTAGAGCTATATTCAATGAAACTCACTTCACTAGAATGAATTATTTTAGGGACATGTCACATTTATCTGAAGGGGACATCCCATTTCAATGGTCATTCTCCTAAACAATCTAGTGTGCTCTCCTACCAGATGAGAATCACATATTGCTGGAATATTCACATGTTATTGGAATATTTGGTTGAAAGTTCATTCTAATTGTGGACAGGTACAACTAACTGAACACTTACTCGCAGTGAAATGACTAGGGGATTCTGTCCTTAGTTTACAGTATGATCTCTGGGTGTTGGAAGGTGAGGCACAGAAGGTAAGGAGTTAAGAAATCAGGTTATAGGAAAGCAAAGCTCAGAACGTAAGATTAATTGGCTAGATGGGAGTCCTTTGGCAAGATAAGCAGTCAAAAGAAAGAAACCAATTGTATTCCTGATGAATTTGTGTGATGGTATTGCTGTACTGAGCATATAGTGTTTGATATTAATAAATAAGTATGGTTTGTCTCCTTTGTGGTTCATAGATTTTTTTTTTTAAGGCAAATTTCACAGAAGTTTATTTTTGTGGTTCTGGGATGGAATTCAGGGCCTCGTGCATGTTAGGCAAATACTCTACCACTGACATACACCTCTCACCTCCAAATCTGTGTAAGTCATATAATTAAGCAGCAAGAATTAGAACTTGAATCCAGGCACCTCCAAATGCAAAGGATCATATGTAGGCCCTTTCAGCTATATATGCTGCTTCTAACTATCTTAACTGTTCAAAAAGGAATTCATACTGCCAGGTACATTACATAGGAGATATATGTGTAGAATATGCAGTCCTATGCATCTATGATTTTAGTGTTCCTTTGTTCTGAGTTGTTTGAATCAGACTTTACAGACATACATGTCTACAAATCCAAGACGTTTTGAGTGGTTTTCCTTTATCTAGTGTTTAAGATTTATGTGAATTAGAATTTCAAAAATGTCAATAATTAGCATGTCAGACCTCCAGCATTCATTGCATCTCCCAGATGCTTGCAGCCATTTCCCATTAACCTCGATTAAATAAACACCTTAAGATCTCGGCAGGAAGGTATTCAAATTGATCTCCATAAGCTAGAAAGTATCTTGCATCTTAAGAAAATTCAAGGGAATACAAGTACATTAGCTGGGAAGCAGTATTGTCTACAACTCAGAATCTCAGTTCTTAGCTGAGAAGTGAGAGTTCTGTCAGCATGGCACAGTGAACATGAGAAAGATCCCTCCAGTCCTGAACAAAGATGTTGATTCCTGGTGACTGCACTATTTGATGGGAGGCCAGAATAGCCTCTTACATTTCAAAGAAATGTGGCTAAAATAGACAGCTAATGGAGGAAGAGCACATCCTTAGAATAATACCTGATTGTATTCTGCTGCTTAAAAGAGACAGCCCCGAATTAACAAAAACAAAACATAATAGGTGTGTATCATTGTTTGCCTCTTATACAAGCAACAATAAAGTTCAGGCATTTTGGTGACACAATTTTGGTGTTTAATACATTAATCAGTCTTCCTGAAGCTTTTGCTTCTTTTAGATCCAGGGATGAAGAATAGAATAGTTTCAAATTGTCATGAACATAAATCTAATACTGAAATTATTGATCATGAACATGTGATCGTGTACAGGTATCTTTAACACAGTAAGGTACATAGACATTTATTTGTTTTGCTCCTTTTGATTCTCCCTGTTACTTCTTATTACCATCTAACTTACTCTATACTTCACTCATTCATTTGTTGTCTATCTCATTTATTTTGTTTGTTTGTTTGTTTGTTTGTTTTTTGCAGTACTGGGGATTGAACTCAGGGGCATTCTACCTCCAAGCTATACTCCCAGCCCTATTTTTTATTCTTTATTGTGAAACAGGGTCTCACTAAGTTGTGGAGTGCCTCACTAGGTAGCTGAGGCTGGCTGCGAACCCGGATCCTCCGGTCTCAGCCTCCCAAATGCTGGGATTACAAGCTATCTCATTTATTTTGTTATTCATCTCCTTCCATGTATATAAGCATCATGTCTCTTCATTTTCTGTGCATCAGATACAGTGATTAGAAGAGTATTTGACATTAAGTAGGTGCTAATATATGTTGATTGAACGAATGAATGGATGAATGGATACATTAAATTAAAAATAAAGTATAGGGGGTTGTTTATTGATTTGCATGTGTCTATGCATTGTTCAGTAGTAGAAACAAGTAGTAGCCAACCTTCCCAACCTTCATCTCTGTCCTTCTGACTTTTAACCCTTATTCCTTATCAAGGCAAGAGAAAGAACTATGAAAATGCATAATAATTTTCTACTAAAGGAAATGGGGTAATAGAGGTAATGAATGTAATGGATATTTCTGTCTTTGAAGACTATGTGATTTGAAAACCATTCATTGTGGCTACAATAAGTGTGAATAACCATCTAAAGATCACAGGTCAAGGTTAGACACTGGAATTATGGACTGGTAAACTCAAATCTCAGAATCTTAGGCACTTCCTAATTATGTGTTCACTTCCCACTATGTGCATCTATTTGTTGTGTGTGTATTTCTATCATCTGCGGTTCTCTACAAGATATTAAGCTCCTTAGTAAACAGGAATATTGGTTTTGTTAACCCCTGTAAACCAAGCACCTAGTATAAATATTAAGAGAATACATGAGCCAGGCGTGGTGGTGCACACTTGTAATCCCAGCATTCGGGAGGCTGAGACCAGAGGATCTGGGTTCGAGGCCAGCCTCAGCTACCTAGTGAGGCCCTCCGCAACTTAGTGAGACCCGGTTTCAAAATAAAAGAATAAAAAATAGGGCTGTGGGTGTAGCTCGGAGGTAGAGTGCCCCTGAGTTCAACCCCAGTACCACAAAAAAAAAAAAGAGAGAGAGAGAATACATGAATTAATGAATGAATTCATTATCCATCTCTAATTGGCAGGTATTGGAGAGAATTTAGCTGAAGCTATCCCATTTTCTTACTTATAATTTAGACACGAAATAGCTATACACGTGGAAAGCTTATCCCTACTACAAAAAATTCCAAAACTTTCCAATGCTTTTTGAGAAGAAAGAAAGAATTCATTTCTTTCTTCTACCCTATACTCCATCTGTCATCCTAATGCAACAGGTTATCTCTTAGAGTAATTTTTCTTTCTTTTTTTGTTCTAGGGATTGAACCCAGGTACATCCTACCTCTGAGCTATACCTTTAGCTCTTTTTATTTTTTGTGTTGAAGCAGGGTCTTGCCAAGTTGCTGAGGCTGGTCTTGAATCTGCCATCCTTTTGTTTCAGCCTCCCAAGTACTGGGATGACAGGCATGTACCACTATACCTCTATGTTTAGCTTCTACTTTCACTTCCTGTAGCCCAAAGAAGAGTCTTAGAAGCCAGATTTGGTAGTGCACCCTATATTCCAAGCTACTCAGGAGGCTGAGGCTGAGGATCACAAGTTTGAGACCAGCCTGGACCACATAGAGAGATCTTATTTCAAAATGAAAATTTTAAAAGTGTGCTGAGGATGTAGCTCAGTGGTGGAGAACTCCTGAGTTTAGTCCCTCGTATTGCAAAAAAAAAAAAAAAAAAAAAGAAAGAAAGAAAAAGAAATGAACAAACAAATATTTTGCTACATCTGTTCAGAATTTTTTTTGGTACTAGGGATCGAACCTCCAAGTTACACCCCCAGCCTTATTTTATTATTTATTTATTTATTTATTTATTTATTTATTTATTTATTTATTTGCAGTACTGGGAATTGAACCCAGGGCATTCTAACTCCGAGCTACAGTCTCAGACCTCTTTATTTTGAAACAGGTTCTCACTAAGTTGCAGAGGGCCTCACTAAATAGCTGAGGCTGGCAGCGAACCTGAATCCTCTTGTCTCAGCCTCCCAAGTACTGGGATTACAAGCATGTGCCACCACACCCAGCTTTCCCAGCCTTATTTTATATTTATTTTTAAACCGGGCCTAACTAAGTTGTTGAGGCTTGAGTCGAACCTACCGTCCTCCTGTCTCAAAATCTCAAGTACTGAGATTAATGTACCACCATACCCAACCTGTTCATATTTTTAAAAGGTTTTGGCAATTTCTCTTTATTGCTAGTGCTAGAAAATGATACTACACAATTACTTTGATATTTTAAGAATTCCATACGTTCCAGTGATAAACTGAATAATATTGATCATTAATAATATTATTATTTTTACACGCTTGTAATCCCAGCATTCGGGAGGCTGAGACCGGAGGATCCGGGTTCGCAGCCAGCCTCAGCTACCTAGTGAGGCACTCCGCAACTTAGTGAGACTCGGTTTCAAGATAAAGAATAAAAAAAAATAGGGCTGGGGGTGTAGCTCAGAGGTAGAATGCCCCTGAGTTCAATCCCGAGTACCGCAAAAAAATATATTATTATTTTTGTAATAAAATTTGTGACTAAGAAGAAATGTTTTTGTGATTGAAGTTGCTCATAATTCATAAATGTAGATAAAATAAGGGCCATAGTTCATGAAGTATATTTGTGAGAAGGTGAACAGTGCTATATTCCAATTATTATTATTATTATTATTATTATTATTATTATTATTACTGATGCATTGTAATCAGCAGTACTATATTCTAAATGAGAGAAGGAAAAGAAGTTTTCATTTTCTACTTTGTATCCTTAATATATGTACATATTAGTTTGAGTGTATATCATACAACTTAACCTCCAAAATGAATTTTTATACATAAAAATTTATTACTTATCATATATCCTATTACAATAAATTCCCATAGAATAAAAAAAATCGTTTGCTGTAATGAGGTGAGTAATTCAAGAACTGCATCATGACCTAAGCGGTTTATTGGCTGGGGCTTGGAAATGATTTTAATATTTATTTATTTATTTAGTTAGTTAGTTATGCAGGAGGTTGAACCCTGAGGCATTCCATCTCCAAGTTACACTCTTAGCTCTTTTAATTTTTTGTTGCTGAGAGTCTTGCTAAGTTGCTGAGGCTGTCCTCGAACCTGTGATCCTCCTGTCTCAGCCTCCTAAATACTGGAATTACAGGCATGTACCACCACACCAGGTTAAATATCTTTTAAAAATGCTCAAAGGTCTAACTACATGTACTATAAAGATATTTTTAGATTCTGATATGACACGCAGACTCATATTCTATTTAACAATAAACAATTCATTTTATGCAAAATGTAGCTAAGATACAAACACTTCAATGTACAAACCTAACTCACCATTGTTCAAAAGATATGTTTAGGACCTGCAGATAAATATAAAAATTTATTGGTAACTAAAATGAAATCCTTTGAATGCTAAACATATTATTTTTCAATAGTAGTAAGCAAGACTTATATATTGTTTACTATGTTCAATATATAGAAAAAAATGTATATCCCAGGGAGTATTTTTGGGTTTTCAAATTCAGCTTTGAATTGTTTATTTCTTCATGAAGAGAAAACTCTAGTTTTTAGCCATTAGAAAAGGATACACCAAGGCCAGGCGTGGTGGCGCACACTTGTAATCTCAGCATTTGGGAGGCTGATACCGGAGGATCCGGGTTCGTGGCCAGCCTCAGCTACCTAGTGAGGCACTCCACAACTTAGTGAGACCCTGTTTCAAAATAAAAGAATAAAAAATAGAACTGGGGGTATAGCTCGGAGGTAGAATGCCCTTGAGTTCAATCCCCAGTACCAAAAAAAAAAAAAAAAAGGATACACCATTTAGACCAAAATTACAGTCATTTTTATACCTTACTAGATTAATTTAACTCAATTTCTTATATGTAAGAAGAAGATTTCCAAGCATATGAAACTTTTAATTCATTTTTTCCATAGCTGTAATGGTTTGGATTTAGAATGTCCCCCTAGGACTCACAGGAACAAAGTAGCAATGTTGGAAGCTGGCCTTGGTTGCTAAGGAGGGGTCCCTGGGGGTGTGGCCTTGGGGATTATATATCCTTCCTCCCTCCCCCATCTCTCTCTTGCTTCAAGCCTCCATGATGTAAGAGTGAAGCTTTTCTCAATCTTTCCCTCTTTCTCTCTCTGCTTCTTGCTGCCATGCCCTGAGTTCTACAAACCTGGCTTGACATGGACTGAACCTCTAAATTTCCAAAATACTGAGAATAAATAAACCTTCCTTCCTCCAAATTATGTGGTCAGATAGTAGATGGAGTATACTAGTGAAAATGTTAATGTAGATAATAGCCAACAGACAAGTATTCCTGATCTGATTAATCACAAAGACTTTCTGTGACCCGATTTTTCATGACTTGCTTGCCATCCTCTTTTTTGTTCTAAAACCTTAAAATGTAATTCCTTAGAGAAGTTTTTCTGAGTGTATAAATGGATGCAATGCACTTATTTATTGGCTTCCCTGACATTTTGGAAAGTTTTTTCACCTTTATTGGTGGATTTGTGTTACGTGGAGTCATGTGGGGGACCACAGCCAAGGACAGATTGTTCGTTCTCATTAGAGAGATAGTAAGGCCCAAAGATTCTTTGGGTCTCTGAATTTGAGAAGCCTCTGCTGCTCAGAAGTGGGTGATTAGTATGAATGGATGTCAAAAACTATATTTTTTGCAGATGTAGAAAATTCAAATTGCTGTCATAATTTCCACACCTTTTGGTTAGTGTTTTGTGTTTTGTGCCATGGTCCCTCATAAAATGAAAATCAGAATAAAGAAGCAACAAAAGTCTTTCACCAAGCCCTTTTAGAGAAGAAAATTAGCAAAGAAAACTTTTTTCACCAATGAAAGTTCAGAAAGTCATATTGAGTGAGAAAACTAGGGAGAAGTAGGCTGTTATACTAAGTGTTTTCAGGCCAACTGGGTTCAGAACTTTTTTTTTTTTTGCGGTACTGGGGATTGAACTCAGGGGCATTCTACCTCCGAGCTCTACCTCCAGCCCTATTTTTTATTCTTTATTTTGAAACGGGGTCTCACTAAGTTGCAGAATGCCTCACTAGGTAGCTGAGGCTGGCTGCGGACCCGGGTCCTCCGGTCTCAGCCTCCCGAATGCTGGGATTGCAAGCGTGCGCCACCACGCCCGGCAACAATGATATTTTTTTTATCATTGTTAGAAGATCTCCATCCTGATGGCTTACTAGTTGCCTCTGGATCCACAAGAACTCCTCAAAGTGTTAAAAATGGTGGAATTTGGGCAAATCAATAGTTCCGATCCAAGCCAGGCGTGGTGGCACACGGTTGTAATACCAGCATTTGGGAGGCTGAGACCAGAGGATCCAGGTTCGCAGCCAGCCTCAACTACCTAGTGAGGCACTCCGCAACTTAGTGAGACTTGGTTTCAAAATAAAGAATAAAAAATAGGGCTGGGGGTATAGCTCGGAGGTAGAATGCCCCTGAGTTCAATCCCCAGTACCGAGAAAAAAAAAAAAAAAAAACCTACTGAAATTTGATGAGAACAGTGGGGTTTGTATTAACTGGGTCTACTTCCATTTTCCTCTCACCACCGCAAGGGAGCACATTAGCCATGAAAAGCTGGCAGCCAATGCAGCTCCATGAAAGCCCATTCCCCAGAATACTCTCAATATTTTGACAATATGCATAGCTGTTTCCTTGAAATATCCTATTCCCAGGGCACTGGGCTATTTGACCTGACTCTAAGTTCAATTCCACAGAAGAAGCCCTATCCCCAGTGTATTATTGAAAATAGTAATGGCAATCTCTAGTTAGTAACACTGTAGTTACATAAGGCTATAGATTTAGTTGGAGAAAAAGAGGATGGCTATGGATTTAGTAGGGAAAAAGAGATGTCTATGGATTTATTTTGAGAAAAAGAGTCTGGCTAAAGGTTAAAAGAAAACCTTAGTAATGGGAGTAAGGCCATAAGAGACTTTAAAATGCTCCAATGTATCTCAGGAGATCCGAGAGGCTACACATATGTGCATGTCTGTGCACATGCCCATGATTCATCATGAAGAGAACCCATATAAGCTAGAAACAGGGTCTTGCTAACTTGCTGAGGGTCTCACTGAATTGCTGAGGATGGCCTCAAACCTGCAATACTCTGGCTCAGCCTCCCAAGTACTAGGCAGGCTTGAGTCATAACACACAGCTATCTTTACACCTCTTGTATCATTTTACATATTAGTATAGTTTTTAAATTTATCACCTATGCATTTTTTTTCCTGCCAGACTTTTAAATTATGGACTACCTGCAACAGAGGACTGCTCTGAGGTTTTTTTTGTTGTTGTTTTGTTTTTGTTTTTTGCTGCTGCGGATTGAACATAGGGGCATTCTACCTCCAAACTACATTCCCAGCCATATTTTTGTTTTATTTTTTTAAATAGGGTCTTGTTAGGTTGATGAGTGTCTCACTACTTGCTGAGGCTGTCCTCGAACCTGCGATCCTCCTGTCTCAGCTTCCCAAGTACTGGGATTACAGGCATGCGCCACCATGCCTGGCTTGCTCTGAGGTTTCAATGAATAGTACAAGTAAAAATATTAAATCTGAGGCAATGGAACTATTTGATATAGCAAAGGAGACCGGAGAGAGCAAAGGCTTTGAAATTGAGTCAATATGCCCCCAGGTGTACATCCTGAACCTACATTTCTTCATCTGTAAAAGTAAAGAATAACACCTGCCTTACGCAATTTTTAGGGTTAAGTGCTTGGCATATAGCTAGAATCTAATATGTTATAGCTACAGCTATCATTAGATTTCATTTTGTAATTGTTTTCATAGCATAAAATAATTTTCTTAAGGCCATAATAATTTTGCTCTAGTTGGCATTGTATAAAAAACAGCAGTAGCCGGGTGTGGTGGCGCACGCTTGTAATCCCAGCATTCGGGAGGCTGAGACCGGAGGATGATCCGGGTTCGCGGCCAGCCTCAGCTAACTAGTGAGGCACTCCGCAACTTAGTGAGACCCTGTTTCAAAATAAAGAATAAAAAATAGGGCTGGGGGGATAGCTCGGAGGTAGAGTGCCCCTGAGTTCAATCCCCAGTACCGCAAAAAAAAATAATAATAATAAAAAAATTAAAGAATAAAAAATAGGGCTGGGGGTGTAGCTCGGAGGTAGAATGCCCCTGAGTTCAATTCCCAGTACTGAAAAAAAAAAAAAAAAAAAAAAAAAAAAAAAAAAAAAAAAAAAAAAAAAAAAAAAAAAAAAAAAAAAAAAAAAAAAAAACAGCAGTAGATAAGAAACTAAAGTGAGTCTAAGTTTAACTTTGTTTTCCCCTTTCACTCTTAATTTTTCTGATTATCTTTGTATCCTTTTAAGTGAATTTTTTTTCTTTTTTTGGTGGTACTGGGGATTGAACTCAGAGGCTGATCTATACCCCCAACCCTATTTTTATTTTTTATTTTGAAACAGCGTTTCACTAAGTTGCTGAGGCTACTTTTGAATCTGCTATCCTCCTGTCTCAGCCTCCCAAGTACTGGACCTCTAAGTGTGCACCACCACGCCCAGCTTAAGTGAATTTTTGTAAGTTATTCTAAGACATGTCTGAAAAAAAAAAACTGTAAGAAAAACTTCAGGTAGGGATAGAGGTGTCTTCTAATGCCAAAGGCAGTATCTGATAAGCATTCTTGTATATTTCATAGTATAAATAGGGCGGTTCTTAATTGAATTGTTATAATATTCTGCACCAGAATTAAATATAGACTTTGATTTTCTCACTACATTTGCCCTCTTTTGTTCAGTCATTTATGTAGCTCATTTAATATTTACTAATTATGTATAAAGATAATATCATGGACTTATTTAAAAAGAAACTTTTAGGAGAATATTTCATGGTAAAAGCCAAGTGAGAAATTTATACTATTGATTGCGTAAAATTTTATTTATGAAGTATTCGTCTTCAAAAATTGCCTCAATATTTTAAAATGCAATAAGCTTGGAGAAGTGGCCATTTAATTTTTCTACTCAAATTATAAGATGCTTCATTGTATTTAAAATAATATACATGTTTGTTTGTTTATTGTGGTTCTGGGGATTTATTGTGGTTCAGGGGCACTCTACCTCTGAGCTACACCCCCAATCCTATTTTTATTTTGAAACAGGGTCTCACTAAATTGTGGAGGGTCTCACAAAGGTGCTGAGGCTGGCCTCGAAACTGTGTTCCTCCTGTCTCAGCCTCCCAAGTACTGGGATTACAGGCATGCACCACCATATCAGGATTTACATGTTTACATTATGTTATATCACATTATATTTAAAACAAGAAAATACTACCAGAGAATTGTTTTGGTACATGTAGAAACACACAGTTTATATTTTCACGTGCATGATATCATTTGCTTCTAAAGCTTGGTTTACTCTGCTACTACTACAACTATCTGAAAATTGTATAGAGAATGAAAGTTTACTAAGTTTTTTCACTTTCAATCTTTAATACTAATAAATTTGAAGAAACAATAGCTTTAAGTGAAATAATTTAGACTAAGCGAGATAACGTAGGTTAAAATACTTAGCATGATAAATACACAACAAAAAATCATTTATAAAAAGAAAATCTAGTTCTTAGACATAACCAACCAGTTGCCCCAAATCTTAATATTATATGGCATTATTTAAGAGTCATTTTATCAAAAAGATCTAGCTAAAAAGTAATATTTCTTCTCCAGAATGAAAGCTAAGGACTATGAAATTATCCAACTTCAAATAGGTATATAATTAACTTACTAATGCTTAATTTTTGTAAAACTTTTCTATTAATCAAGTGCTTCTTTAATTTTAACAAAACAAGCTATACTACAGTGTTCAGTGGAAAACATTTGTCATCTTGATTTTTTACTACCATTGTCCACTTAGAGGACAGAAGTCGATTACTCTGGTTTCTATGTGCCACCCACTGGCCAAATTCATGTATTCACAGAAATGGTAATTTAGGATTTTGAGGCATTGAAAATTAACGACTTCACTTTCTCCCAATAGGGGAAACAGTTCAAAGTAAATAAGGAATTTATTTTCCATAATTTATCTACCTTACACTTTGAATATATTTTCTTTTTCTTTTTTTTTTTTTTTGTGGTACTGGGGATTGAACTCAGGGGCATTCTACCTCCGAGCTATACCCCCAGCCCTATTTTTTATTCTTTATTTTGAAACCGAGTCTCACTAAGTTGCGGAGTGCCTCACTAGGTAGCTGAGGCTGGCCTCAAACCCGGATCCTCCGGTCTCAGCCTCCCAAATGCTGGGATTACAAGCGTGCGCCACCACGCCCGGCTTGAATATATTTTCTATTTGAAGTTAGACACATGAAAGGTAACTCTGGCTCTCAGTTCAATAGTACACATTCCTCTTCTGCTGGACTTGCTACTAAAGTAGAAAATCCATATCTGCTGTTTTTCCCCTGCAAATATGAGGGGATCTTAAGCTGAGGGTGTATGTATGAGATGTGCTTAAGTGAAATAGACAAATGAATATGTGCCCAATAACACATATTCATCAAATGCTTTATTTTCCTTCAAGGATTTTCTGAATTTTAAAGAGAAAATATGTTTTTTGTTAACCATTGTAATTCTTTCAGATTCCTAAAATGATCTTACTCTAGAATAAAGTTCTTGTTCTACAGAAAGAAGATAGCTGACTTTGCTTGCCCATGTATACTCTGAATATGAATTCTGAACACTTTTTCTGCTTCATTCTGAATAAGGTTAAAATTCGGATTCTGTGATCCTACAATTACACAGAGAAGAACAATGGGGAATGTACAATGGCTTGGCTAATTAGCAACTGTATGTACTCCCATAAAGACACTAAATATCCAATTACATGTAATTAAAGAATAAAAGAGATAAATAGGCTGATAATTAAAATTCTGTCTCTACTACCTATTTTATTAAATATTTCTCAGTGAGAAAAAGTAGAAGAAAAAAAACTCACTCAACTTTGTTTGTATTGCTGATGATTTTTTTTTTTTTCTGTACTGGAGATTGAACCCAGGGGCTTTTAACCTCTGAGCTATACCCCTAGCCCTATTTTATTTTTTTTGAAATAGGATCTCAGTAGGTTGCTGAGGGCTTTGCTAAGTTGCCAAGGCTAGCCTTGAACCTGTGATCCTCCTGTCTCAGCCTCCTAAGTACTGGGATTACAGGACTACACCATTAAACCTAGCTGGCGATCTTATTTACAGAGAAACAATGGCATTAGGTTCTGGAAAACATAGTTTATTAAGTGTATTTTGGACTTAGTGTTATGTGAACATTGAGTATGTATCTTGTCTTTGCTATATTTTGAATGCAAAAAGTTAATACACAACTTGTTAAGACACTGTTTCAGAATAAAAAAGGTGTAGCTTAGAGATAGAATGCCCCTGGATTCACTCCCTAGTACCAAAAAATAAACAAACAAACAAACAAACAACAAAAAACCAATAATAATAATAATAATAATAATAACAATAATAATAAATATATTCTCCAACAACAGTATCAACTAGGACTAAATGTATAATAACTGTTAACTATTATTATCATGGTAAGGCTTGGAGAAATTATGACTAGATATCCAAGACACATTTCTTAATTACTTTGTGCTGTATCTAGAGGCATGTCAAGAATTAACATTTGGTTTAATTCCTCAAGAACATAGTATACTCCACATTTTCATGGATTGATTGCGGCAGAAATCCTGTAACTGTTTGGCAGGTGCTTTTATTTATTTATATATATTTTTTGCGGTACTGGAGATTGAACCCAGGGGCATTCTACCTCTGAGTTACACCCCCAG
Source organism: Graphiurus murinus (assembly GCA_004027655.1). NCBI lineage: Eukaryota > Metazoa > Chordata > Mammalia > Rodentia > Gliridae > Graphiurus > Graphiurus murinus. Next base: position 28,447 of record PVLC010003058.1, read on the forward strand.
CCCTATTTTTTATTCTGTATTTGAAAACAGGGTCTTACTAAGTTGCGGAGGGCCTCATTAAGTAGCTGAGGCTGACCGCGAACCTGCGATCCTCCTGTCTCAGCCTCCCAAGTACTGGGATTACAAGTGTGCGCCACCACGCCCGGCTTGACAGGTGCTTTTAGATATCTTCACCTACACATATGTGAACAGAGGAGGGAAGCTGCTGCCCCTTTTAATGACTGTTAACATTCCTTCAGAGTTGCTTTTTTTGTTTCCAAAAGAACATCCAGGCAAATGCACAAGGAACCAGCCAATATCAAGGAGTTACTCTATTTTGTCAGATGATTAAGAGTAAACTTGGCTCATTATATCAATAAATTCTCCACCCAAAGGTATTCCTGTCTGCCATTCTTTAAAACATGTAGCTGGGCATGGTGGTGCATGCCTGTAATCCCAGTACTTGGGAGGCTGAGACAGGAGGATTGCAGATTCGAGGATAGCCTCAGCAACTTAGCGAGACTCTTAGCAACTAGCAAAACCCAGGGCTAGGGGTATAGCTCGGAGGTAGATTTCCCCTGGGTTCAACACCCAGTACCACAAAAAACCAAAAATAAAACCATGTGATATATGGCCCCAAACTGAGCAGAATGGAAGGAACAGGATATTGAAAGAAGGCATTTCAAACAAAAAGTAATGATTCACAGTTGTAGATGTGTAGTGTTGCAAAGGGTAAGGATGCTTTTATTTTGCTTTTATTTATTCATTTAAAAAATGTGAAGGCCAGATAGAGAGATAAATGCTAGATCTATACAAGTATACAAGGTTGACAAGGTCCCTGATTAATCTTTCAAAGGGGAAAGTTTCTATGTGAATGCCCAAAGACAGGAATTAAGGCATTAGAACATAGACTCTAGATCAGCTCTATGGAATATATAAGCCCTGAGGAGCTAAAGTAAAAAAAAATAATAATAATAAGGATAAAATAAAATAGGGCTGTTTTACCAAGAGACTTGTGAAGGAAACAGGATCAGGCATTGTTTCTTAATGTTTAGATAGCAAAGTGTGCCGTAATTACGGAGGGACATTTTCCTAATTTGTGCAACACACATAGCTAAGTACAATGAAGACTGAAGCAAACGCAGCACCATGCGGTATCTTGAAGGTTTGTAGGTTGGGCAGCCCCATGTGTCAGCACCTTGGACAGGCAAGCAGCATTCTCATGGAAGGCACTGGTGATGAAATGGCAGAGTATCAGCAGAGACTACCATGCCTGGTGGGAGACTGCGGATGCCCAACAGACATGGCGGTACTCAGCAGATGCCCAGCAAATGATGATGGGTCCCCAGTGGCGGATGATGGAGGATCAGTGGGACATGATGAATGCCCAATGGGAGATGATTGGATGCCCAGTGGCAGATGATGAATTCTCAGCGGCAGATGATAAATGCCCAGTGGAAGGTGATGGATGCCTACTGGGGTCGATGGATGACCAGCAGATACAGGGAATGATGGTAAGGGATGGTAAATACATACATGCTCCATGAAAGTCCAGAAAAGTTGCAGCCGTGTGTGATGGAAATCCATTCATTCATGATCATGAGAGACAACTCCTGAGGACTTCAAGAAGTACTTAGGGGAGTTGGGCATGCTTTTCTATAGGGCTAGAAACCTTTGTTATCATATGGAGATTTGAATGCAGTGAATTTCGGGTATCAATATCAAAGTTGTCTCTTTTGGGATCTCAGTTATGAGGCCTATTACAAACGTAAGGCTGTTAGGAGCTGGGTAAGTCATATCAATGAGTAAGATAGCTAGGTATGAAAATATGGGTGACAGTGGTAAAAATATAGCAAAGTTGGAGCTCACACACTATTCAAAGGCACTCATGGTACAACGTTAAAAGTTGTTGGTTAGGCCAAAACGAAATTCACTTGCAGGCAGAAGTCAGCTGAAAGGCAACTACTTAGTGATCTCATTTAGGTGAGCAATAAATATCAATGTCCTAGAATTTGCTATAGCATTTATCTAGAAATGTGATACCATATTTATACAAATAAAATTGTTTCCATTTGAGAATGAACTATAAATATACAAATTTTAGAGATATTTAACATATATATGTATATATTGATTGTCTTCTGCTACTTGTTAACCAACTTGAAGAGATCAAGGAGATTTTATTTATTGTATGTTTATTTTCATGAACTACATATGTTTCCAGAACATTTCAGATAACTTGGACTCCACTCACTGACTTTTAATGTAATCCCTAGAAATCCCCACGGATGACAATGAGTACATCTATACTTTCTAGATCTATTACTTCTATTTTATTTTATGTTTGTGGTATTGGGGATTGAATCCAGAGGCATTCTACCTCTGAGCTACAATCCTAGCCGTTTTTATTATTATTTTTTAAATTTTGAAACAGTGTCTTGCTAGGTTGCTGAGGGTCTCCTCACAAAGTGCTGAGGCTGGCCTGGAACCTGCAATCTTCCTGTCTCAAAAACTGGAATTACAGGTGTGTGGCACCATGCCTGGCTTTCATTATGTTTAAATGAGAGTAGACCTATACTTTTAAACCTGAGGGTAGATCTATACTTCCTAGATCTATTCCCAAACCTTCTTTCCCAAATATATTTCTGGAACCTGGCTTTAAGACAATTCATCTTTTACCAAAAGGCATAAGCCTCTAGCAAAAGAAAGCTAGAATTTGGAGCCGGGTGTGGTGGCGCACGCTTGTAATCCCAGCATTCGGGAGGCTGAGACCAGAGGATCCGGGTTCGCGGCCAGCCTCAGCTACCTAGTGAGGCCCTCCGCAACTTAGTGAGACTCGGTTTCAAAATAAAGAATAAAAAAATAGGGCTGGGGGTATAGCTCGGAGGTAGAATGCCCCTGAGTTCAATCCCCAGTACCGAAAAAAAAAAAAAAAAAAAAGAAAGCTAGAATTTAAAAAATTCTTCAAAACAAATGAAAGTGAAAATTATAAAATGGACAGTTCAGTGATATAATAGCACTTGCCTCTTAGAATATGTGAGATCCTGCATCCATTTCCCTGCAGGACAAAAAAAGTTATAAAATGGAGGAAGCTGGAATAATTAAATGTGAAAGAGAATTATTATCTATAATATGTATAGAATGTAATAATTTTGTAGCGGGGAGGTGGCTAACTTAGGAATTCTATGTTTTAATATAGTTATTAATAAAAAGAATGTTCTAGGTGACAGATAACATGAAATGATTAAAAAAGAATGAGCTTTGGAATTTGTTAGGCCTGTGCTTAATGATCAGTTGTGCCACTGACAAATTCTGAAGCCCAATGCACATTGTAACTTCTCTAAGCATTAGTTTTGTCATCTTTAAAATATAAAAAATACTTATTTTGTGAGGAGTGAGTTAATACATATAAAGTTCTTTACAGCAGGCTTGAGGGAAATAGTATGTTCTCAATTAATGATATCTATTATGAATATGGAGATGGTATTCTAGGACTTTTTAGAGTTACTAGTCAACAGTGTTAGTTTCCTTCATTTCTGGTCCTTATATCCTTCTAAATTCCTATTAACATATTAAATTGCTAGTTAATTTCCTTCGTACATAGATAATCCTATATTTTGGTAACAACCAACACTTTTATAACTTTCACAGGAATTTTAGCTACCAGACATTTCTGATCAATAGGTCTCTTGACTCAAGTGGACAAAAAAACAGGCCTAATATATTCACCTTCTCAAATGATCCAAATTAAATGTTTAGGAAATCATTACTACTAGACATAATTTAGAAAGATAAGCAAAAAGTTATATGGAATTTTTAAAGCATGAAAAGAATTATATTGGTGCTTACTTGCTTTAGTTCATTAAAATGGCTGTGCATGAGCCAGACGTGATGGCACATGCCTGCAATACCAGTACTTGGGAGGGTGAGGTAGGAGGATCATAGGTTTGAGGCCAGCCTCAGTAACTTAGCAAAACTCTGTTTCAAAATAAAACATAAAATAGGGCTGGGGGTGTACTTTGGAGGTAGAATGCTTCTGGGTTCAATCTTTAGTACCCCCAAAAAAATGGCTGTATATAAATTGTGTAGTTTCCAATTTATGAAGGTACTTCCTTTAAATAAGAAAAAAAGGGGGAGGGTTTAAAATAGATAATGTATTTCCTTGCCAAATAACCTAGAATCTACTTTTGTCTACATATGTTTGATTATGTGGGTTGAGTGCTACTAGCCAAGTGAGAAACCTCTTTCCCCCAAATCCCCTGCATGTCTAGTTTGGTCTTGCAAATCAATTATAAACATGTTGTTATTTGAAAAGAAATCAGGGCTGTCAGAAAGAGGACTTAGAGTAGTATTCTTTCATTGCAGTAGATAATCATTTGAAAGCATCATGAGTGCTCAGTGGCAGATATTGTGTAATAATGTCTGCATAGAGAATCAAAAGTTCAAGAATGGCCTCCCTGTGCTTGTATAAATTGATCCGATTGCTTTGAAAAAGAAATTACTGTGACCACAAATACTGGTGGGTAAAAATTACCCAAGAAAAAGGATATACTGTAGAAACTTGGTTAGACAACCTTTCCTTTGTCCAAATCATAGACACTTGTAATAAAGACTATAATGCACCAATAAAAGTATAAAAATAAAGTAAAAATGAAGTGAAAAAAAGAATTATAATGAATCACAGTTTAATCCTGGCAATTATATGACTTAAATAGTTAAGTTTCTTTTTGCCCATTTTTGTTTTTTTAATTACTGGGGAAGAGTAATTTTCCCTGTTCTCCACTCCTTATTCACAAAGTATCTGTGCCCATGACTCTCTTCAACCCATCTCACTGCCATTTAATTAGATTCAGCGGGAATCAACTCAATACCATTCATTCATTCATTCATTCATTCATCTGTTTTGACTACTCAGGTGTCATGCTAGACACTGAGGTACAGAAAGAACAGAAAATAGGCATGAACTCATAGAGTTTGCAGTCATATTCAAGAAGAAGATGCAGGGCAGTAGCAAAGATCTGAGTGGCATAGATAATTGCACAATCTGTATTTAGGTTGAGTTTTTCTTTGCTTTTTTGGTTCTGGGGATTGAACCCAGGGACATTCGACCTCTGAGTTATACCCCCAGCCCTATTTTATTATTATTTTTAAATTTTGAAACAGGGTCTCACTAAGTTGCTTAGGGCCTCACTAAGTTGCTGAGGCTGACCTTGAACTTGCGATCCTTCTGTCTCAGTCTCTCGAGTACTGGTATTACAAGCGTGTACCACCATGCCTGACTAAGTTGAGTTTTTAACCAAATTTTCTTCATTTAATTTTTTTTTTTTTTTGTAGGTATTGGGGATTAAGCACAGGGGCATTCTACCTCCGAGCTATACCTCCAGCCCTATTTTTATTCTTTATTTTTGAAACAGGGTCTCACTAAGTTGCCGAGAGCCTCACTTAGTAGCTGAGGCTGGTCACAAACCCAAATCCTCTGGTCTCAGCCTCCCAAGTACTGGGATTACAAGCGTGCGCCACCATGCCCAGCTTTTGTGTGTATGTGTGTGTGTGTGTGTGTGTGTGTGTGTGTGTGTGTGTGTAGTACTAGGGATTGAACCCAGGGGCATTCTGCCTCTGAGTCACACCCCCAACCCTATTTTTATTTTTTATTTTGAAACAGGATCTCACTAAGTTGCTGAGGCTAGCCTTGAACCTGTGATCCTCCTGTCTCAGCCTCTCAAGTACTGAGAGTACAGGCATGTACCATCACACGCAGCTTCATTTACTATTTTTGAAAACACATTTTATATGCCAAACAGTAAAATTTCAAATATATAATCCTAATATATATACACATATTATATTATTACATGTATATATACATACATACATATAATTTTAAATAAATATAGGGTAGATTGAGTCTAAACATCAAAATGTATTACTAGCAGGAGCACCGGGGAATTAGAATAAATGAAGATCTAATAAACCAGGCAGCCTGACCTCTACCCTGAGCACTTCAATATGCAGAGATACTCACAATAGAAAGCCAACAGATCAATCAAATGAAAGCTACAGAAAAGAGGGAGGACCAAAATAGAAATTGCAAGTATATTGTATTTCAAGGGTGATTGGGGGGAAGGATAGGAATCAAGACAGCTGATCTGAAAAACAACATATAAGCCAATCTGCTCTAGAAATATAGTCTTATCCACCTGAACTATTTAAGTACTTATGCAGATGCAACAGAATTTATCAAGGAACGGTAAAGACTTAGCCCTATACATTTTTGGGTTTTCCTGTTATTTGATTGTTTGTTTGTTCGTTTCTTTTTATTTTAAAGATCATGGAGTTATAGCTAGAAAACTTAAAATTATACTGAAAATGTCTGAGATGTGATTGAAATATGAATATGGTACTAGTTGTGCTGTAACAGTCTATGGAATATTATTTAGAGAAAATAATGTTTTCATTTTACAATTAACTAATGAGTTAATTAAATTGGCTTTTAGTACTAGGAATTAAATCCAGGGGCATTCTACCTTTGAGCTATACCCTCAGCTCTATTTTATTTTGAAACAAAGTCTCACTAAGTTGCAGAGGGTCTCCTTGAGTTGCTAAGGCTGTCCTCAAACCTGCAATCCTCCTGTCTCAGCCTCCCAAGTACTGGGATTACAGGCATGCACCACCACAATTGGCAAGAAGTTCTGTTTTTTTATGGAAGTAGAGCCCACGTGAGAATCTTACCTATTACCATAGCACATCTTCCCAGAAGTTTGGTGTGAGCAGCAGTTTTGAGGAAGGAAGAAAATTATAGCAATAACAGCAATTACAGCAATAACAGTATTTTAAAACTAGAGACCTGAAGTCATCAACAAAGTACATTACTGGAAAAAAATTCTTCACGTGTTTACAAGAACAAGAATAACCGTTTTGAAGCATATTGTGAACTAAAGACCTCAGTGACACCCAAAGGCCTCAGGCATCAAGTGAATGTGGGAGCACTGCACCAATTCACAAAACTACCTTTATTTCTGTTAATACCTTGAAGACATTTTTAAATCACCAGGCTTACCTTCTTGACATTCTAGGATACAGCTTGACTTGTAATTTTCCTCCAATTAATTAATTAATTAATTTATTTATTTTTTGTGGTACTGGGGATGGAACCTGGGGACATTCTACCTCTGAGCTACAGCCCCATCCTTATTTTTTTATTCTTTATTTTGAAACAGGCTCTCACTAAGTTGTGGAGGGCCTCACTAAGCAGCTGAGGCTGACCGCAAGCCGGGATCCTCCGGTCTCAGCCTCCCAAGTACTAGGATTACAAGCGTGCGCCACCACGCCTGGCTTTCCTCCAATTTAGATTCCATGTCCTTTTCTTCCCCAAAAACTTTTCCTCATTTTTTGGGGTGGGGGTAGTGTTGGGGATCGAATTCAAGGTCTCATGCATGTTAGGCAAATGCTCTATCAAAGAGCTATAATCCTAACTCCTCTCCTGGCTTTTAAAAAGTAAATCATGTGTATTGAAATGGTAGAATAAAAAATGCAAATAAGTGTTAGAATCGGTTAGATCTAGGTTCAAATGGTAACTCTGCAATCTACTGGTCTCTTCATGTGAATGTGAGCAACTCATAGCCTAAGTAAGAAATGTGTGAGCAGAATGAGGGCAGGAATTTGTTATTACTGTTTTGTACACTAGCCACAATATAAAGAAGCATACTTGGTATACAGTAAGTGCTCAGTAAATCCTTACTCCACGATACCCTATGTGACCTGTGAGTTACATAATAACCCCATTCCTCTGTTTTATCAGATGTAAATTAAGAGTCAATACAGAATGTAACTCATATGTTTCGTGTGAATTAAATTATTTAATACATGTAAAACAGCACCTGGCATATAAGAAATAGTGAATGTTAGCTGTAAGTATTGCAAGTTCCTGCAAAGCTATATACAAGTAATTATATACTCTACAACTGGCATGAAGATTGTATCTAGAAGACTTGCTTCAGGGTTGGCAAGCTGAATACTATATCTTGATATAATTGATGTACCTACACCAATATTGGGTATGTATTCTGATTTCTTTAAAACAATGGAAAACAAAAACCGATTCAACATAACACCTCAAATACCTGTAAATGACAGGATAACAGAATGGGAAATGCAAGTCAGAAAAGAAGAAAATTCTTGAACAACAGGGTAAACGTGACATGTTCAGTGTTTTCAAGTAGAATTTAGCAGAGGCAAATTGTTCGTGTGTGTGTGTGTGTGTGTGTGTGTGTGTGTGTGTGTGTGTGTGTGTGTTGCTGGGGATTGAACCCAGGGACCTTCTACCCCTGAGCTACACCACCAGCCCTATTTCATTTTTTAGTTTGAAGAAGTCTCCCCGTGTTGCTGAGACTCTTTTGAACCTGTGATTCTCCTGTCTCAGCCTCCCAAGTACTGGAATTACAGGCAGGCATCCACCACGCCTGGCTTATTTTTTGTTTTGAAACAGGGTCTCGCTAAATTGCTGAGGCTTGCCTAGAACCTGCCATCCTGTCTCAGCCTCTCAAGTGCCGGAATTATAGGTAGGCATACACTATGCCTGGTTTTACTAATATTTTATAAAATATTTTTGCATTAATAGTCATAAGTGAGGATGGTATGTTAGAGCAGGCCTGTAATCCTAGTACTTGGGTGACTAAAACAGGAGGATCCCAGGTTTGAGCCAGTCTTGGCAACTTAGTAAAATCCTGTTTAAAAAGGAAAAAAAAAAAAAAAAGAGGAAAAAGAGGGTGGTGGGGGTGGGGTGTAGCTCAGAAGAGGAATGTCCCTGGGTTCAATCCCCAGTACAAAAAAATAAAAATAAAAATGTCATAAGTGATCTTGCTTTTCCTTGTTCATGCTGTCTTTATCTGGCTATATATTAAAAGTTATGTTTACTTGATATAAGAATCAGGAAGTTTGCTTTGTTTTCAATGCTCTTAAACAATTTATGGAGCATTATGACTTATTTATTTACTTTGTGGTACAGGAGATTGAACCCAGGGGTATTCTACCTCTAAACTACACCTCCGAACTATGTTATTTTTTGTAACAGGGTTTCACTAAGTTGTGAAGGACCTCACTAAATAGCTGAGGCTGACAGTAAACCTGAGATCCTTCTGTCTCAGCCTTCCAAGGACTGGGATTACAGGTGTGAGCCACCATGCCCGGCTTGATTTTTCAAGGTCTTACAGAATTGACCAGTGAAACTATTTGGGATTGATGTTTTTTGCCAATTAGCTTCCTTGACAATTTTATTTCTTATGCTAAAATTGGTCTGCTTCTTTCCATATCTAACGGTGTGAATTTGTTAATCTGAATTTGCCTGAGAAATTGTCTCTTTCAGTTTTCAACCAATATACATACAAACTTACAAAAGTAATCACATGATTTTAAAAATTAATTTTGCTTCAGTGGTTATTGCCCTCATTGTTTCTTAATTTTGCGTATTTATGCTTCTTCATTTTTCCTTGTTTAAATGGGCTAGTGATTTTCTATTTTGTTAAAAATCTTCTTTAAAAAACTGTTTTTGGCCGGGCGTGATGGCGCACGCTTGTAATCCCAGCATTCGGGAGGCTGAGACCGGAGGATCCGGGTTTGAGACTAGCCTCAGCTACCTAGTGAGGCACTCCGCAACTTACTGAGACTCAGTTTCAAAGTAAAGAATAAAAAATAGGGCTGGGGGTGTAGCTCGGAGGTCGAATGCCCCTGAGTTCAATCCCTAGTACCGCAAAATAAATAAATAAATAAATAAATAAATAAATAAATAAATAAATAAATAAATAAATAAATAAATAACTGTTTTTGGTTTATTAATTAGATATATTAGTCTTCTATTTTCTTTTTCTTTCTTGTGGTACTGGGGATTGAACCCAGAGGCATTCTACCTTTGAGCTACACCCCCAGCCCTCTTTTTATTTTTGTTTTGAAACAGGGTCTTGCTGGGTTGCTGAGAGTCTCACTAAGTTGCTGAGGCTGTCCTCAATCTTCCTGTCTCAGCTTCCCAAGTACTGGGATCACAGGTGTGCACCACCACCCCTAGCTCATTCTTCTATTCTTTATCTAGTCATTTACTTCTATTATATTTTTTCTTTGTGCTTTTAGCTTTTTTGGTAGTTCCTCAAAATTGTTTGCTGAGAATTTATTTATATATTTTAATTTTTTTTACTAACAATGTGATTGAGTATAGGAATTTTCCTCTGGCTATTGTTTTAGGTATATCCTATAGATTTTGACATGCAGGGTTTATGCTATCAGATTTTAAACAAATTCTGAAATTTCTTTTTTTTTTTTTTTTTTTTGCGGTACTGGGGATTGAACTCAGGGGCATTCTACCTCCGAGCTACACACCCAGCCCTATTTTTTATTCTTTATTTTGAAACCGAGTCTCACTAAGTTGCGGAGTGCCTCACTAGGTAGCTGAGGCTGGCCGCGAACCCGGATCCTCCGGTCTCAGCCTCCCGAATGCTGGGATTACAAGCGTGTGCCACCACACCCGGCTACAAATTCTTGAAATTTCTATTAGCATTTCTCTTTCAACCAAGAGTTTTTCAAAATTGTTATAATTTCAAGATGAAATGGCCTCACAATTTTGCTATTAACATTTCCTAGTACTATTCCATTATTATCAGAAAGTACTTTTTGTAATATTCCTACTTTTCTAATGTGTCACTTGTAACCTAAAAGATGATTAATATTTATGATGTTTCGTATGCAGTTAGGAAGGAGTTATATTGCATGTTATGAGTATAAAGCTCAATATACATCATAAGATCTATATTTTTTTGTTGTTAAAATCTTTAAAAAACTGCTTTTGGTTTATTAATTAGATATATTAATCTTCTATTTTTCTTTTCTTGTGGTACTGGGGATTGAACCCAGGGGCATTTTATCTCGGAGCTACATCCTCAGCCCTATTTTTTTTTTTTTTTTGTCTTTATTTTGAAACAGGGTCTCACTAAGTTTTGGAGGGCCTCACTAAGTAGCTGAGGCTGGCCTTGAACCCGGATCCTCCCGTCTCAGCCTCCCAAGTACTGGGATTACAAGCGTGCACCACCACGCCCGGCTAAGATCTATATGTTTTTATATTGGTCTAGTCTTCCTTGTACTGAGTATGATGGGTTAAAATCTCCCATTGGAATCTCCCATTGGAATTGGGTTAAAATCTCCCATTGGAATGTATAGTTTTACCTTTGTGTGTGTGTGTGGGGGGGGGGGGTGGGTACTGGGAATTGAACCCAGAAGCATTCTACCTCCGAGCTACACCCCCAGTGAAACAGAGTCTTGCTAGGGTACTAGGATTACAGGCGTGTGCCACCATACCCAGATGGCATTCCACCTTTTTGAATGTGTTATTCAGTGCATAGATAATCCTAACTACTATGTGTTTATTGTTAATTGTGGCTTTTATCATTAATAAGCATCCTTCCTTTTTACTTTTACTGCTTTTTTCACTGAAATTTACTATTTCAGACCAAGATCATAATTTCGTTTTCTCCTTACTATGTTTGGGGCACATTTCTGCCTATCCTTTTATTTTTAGCCACCATGAATCACTGTGTTTTAAGAGTTTCTTTTGTATATAGGATATAGTTGGGTCTTTCTTTGTAAACCAAATTGAAAATACAATCTTTCAAATAGTATGTTAGGTTCTTTCAAATTTATTTTCATTAATGATATGTTTGATTCCAATTCTGTCATATTATATCACGGTATAATGCAACATAGTTTTACTTTCTTTTGTTTCTTTCTCTGTTGGATTGGTTTTGTCTCTTTTATTAATTATATGTCTTTTGGTAATTAGGAAGGCTTGTATTTTTGTTCTAGTGGTTAATTTTGTGTTCTTGTGGTGCTTAATTACCTTAGACCAAGCATTTCTGATTGTCCCTATTACTTTCCAGTTGCCAGATTTTTATGGTATCATTTAATTCCAACTTTTTTAAGTATAAAAATTAATTATATTCTTAGTTTTCAGGTTATTACTTCAAGGTACCTTTTTAATACCCTAAAAGATGTTTGTCTAAAAATATTTAATTTCATTTGAATTGTTTTGTTATAGGTTCCTTTTGTTTGATCATTTTCAGTAGTTCCCCCCCCCCCTAGGGATTTAGCCCAGGTTCATTCTACTTCCAAGTTACACCCCTATTTTTGTTTTGAAACAGGGTCTTGCTAAATTGCTTAGGCTGGCCTTGAATCTTTGATCCTCCTGTCTCAGCCTCCCAAATACTGGGATTGCAGGTGTGTGCCACTACATCTGGCTATAAACATGTTTTTAAAGGGAAAAATTGGCAAAATAAACAGATACCATGGGATGAATTATATATTCTAAATGTTTTTGTTCATTTCAATAACCTCTCTTTCCTTTATTTTAGAGCTGTAGAGTGGTAAAATGCCCACTGAGCAGGTAGAACACTGATGCTTTGAGGATAGTGCACCACTGAAACTCAATGAAAAAAAGAAAAACATATTTTCTAGGAATGCTTTCTAATATGCCTGTTAAGATAATGCATTGCTAGCCAGGCATGGTGGCGCACACTTGTAATCCAAGCATTTGGGAGGCTGAGACAGGAGGATCCAGGTTCGTGGCCCTCCTCCGCTATCTAGTGAGGCACTCCACAACTTAGTGAGACCCTGTTTCAAAATAAAGAATAAAAAATAGGGCTGGGGGTATATAGCTTGGAGGTAGAATGCACCTGAGTTTAATCCCCAGTACTGCAAAAAAAAAAAAAAAAAGATAATGCAATAATGCATTGCCAATGCATATTCTGTATATTTAGAATAGCCAAATTAAATTTATGTTTCACAAGAGATTATTTTCTAGACTCATTCAACTTCTTTTAGGATTTGAGAACTTTCAATTATATTCTTTCTAATCTAATTCCATTGTAAACTCCAGGGAACAGGAAGCCTATTTTACTCCTTTGTGAGATGAGCTTATCAGCAATTAAATTCAAACTGGGCTCTCCAACTATTTAGTAAAGATACTTAGAGAGAGCTGAACATAGGGGTGTGTGCTTGTGGTCCTAGCTGCTCCAGAGGCTAAGTAGCTGTAGGATCTCTTGAGTCCAGGGATTCAAGGTCAGCCTGGGCAACACAGCAGGACCCTATCTCAAAAACAATTAGTTAATTTTAAATATACTTGTAGAGTTGTATATGGCTTTGATTGTTTATCATAAATATTAGCCAGAAAAGAAACAATTTAAAATGAATAGATGTCAGAAAACCAAAGGAAAAAATTGAAATGTCTCTAAGTCTGTAAAATCAATTTATTAAACACTCAATACCTGAATATTTATGATGACACGAACTTGGACTTATATACTTAGTAATTAATTTTATTATCTCTGTCTCCTTGTAAAAACATGATGATAGACTCCATGAAGAAGAAGAACAGCTTTTGATGAATGCCTATTTTGTGTCAATCACTTAAGTCTATCAACATTTAAAAAGATCACTTAGGGCTACTTGGGTAGCTCAGTAGTAGAGCACTTGGCTAACGTGCTTGAGGCCCTCATTTCAATCCCCAGAACCTCCGCCTACTTGTGGTTCTATTCCCAGAACCACACATACCAACACACAAAGAAAGATTACTTAAATATATATTTATTAAAGAAGATGAGCCTAGTTTTCCTTTTTTTGTATTTGAGATGGGTTGGTACTTAGGGTATGCGTACTATCCAGAATATAGTTGTGGGGAGTATCTCTCACTGTCCCATCTAAATATTGTAAAGCAACTATTTATTCATATCGACAAATAACACTGAGGAATATAGCATCTACGTATAATTGTAATGTTATAAAATGTCTGTCGGCTTTGCTTTTTGAAAACTCTGCTTATTTATTTATGGTATGGGGGTTGAACCGAGGGACATTCTACCTCTGAGCTATACCCTCAGCCCTATTTTTAAATTCATTTATTTTCAAACAGGGTCTCACTAGGTTGCTGAGGGTCTCACTAAATTGCTGAGGCTGGCCTACAAACCCATGATCCCTCTGTCTCAGCCTCCCAAGTACTGGGATTACAGGTGTGGGCTACCATGCCAGGCTGATTTGTTTATTAGTAAATCTAAACACATAGAGACAAGTCCTTCTGTCATACAATTTGTATTTGTCTTCATTTTTTCCAAATGTTACAGGTAAAATGATTAACTTCATGTTTACTCTGATACCTGAAACAAGATACACAATTAGATTAAAAAGTGAATAAAATTGTACTTACCATAGAGAATTGCAAGTAGAGACAGGGGCATGACAAGCAGTCCCACCAGCATATCAGCAATGGCAAGGGACATTAAGAAGTAATTTGTGGCATTGTGCAGTTTCTTTTCCATGCTTACTGCCATGATTACGAGAATGTTGCCCCCTATTGTCATGATGATTATGATGACGATTGTAAGTGCTGGCCAATTTTGTACCCCGTCTGGGAATTTAAAGCGTCCACCATCGGAAGTATTGAAGATGTCGGTTACTATGCCAGCTACCGGGCTAATTGAAATATCAAATTGCCAAACCAACAGGCCAATCAGGTGCACACTAAAAATTAAGAAAAAGAGGAAGAAAAAAAACAATCAGGTACATATGGTACTGCTTATATACAATATATTGCATACACAAAACAATTCCTTCTCTTTCAGTAACCATGATCATTCTCCTCCTCATCATCGTCCTCATTCCTATTCTCTGAATTAAACTTCAGTTTTTTTTTTTTTTTTTTTTTTTTTTTTGTGGTACTGAGGATTGAACTCAGGGGCATTCTACCTCCGAGCTACACCCTCAGCCCTATTTTTTATTCTTTATTTTGAAACCGAATCTCACTAAGTTGCAGAGTGCCTCACTGAGTAGCTGAGACTGGCCACGAACCCGGATCCTCCGGTCTCAGCCTCCCGAAGGCTGGGATTACAAGCGTGCGCCACCACGCCCGGCTAAACTTCAGTATTTCTTTCTGGCCAAAGAATACTTTAGGGCTGGGGAGAGAGCTCAGTGAGAGAGCACTTGCCTAATATTCTCAAGGGCCTGGATTCCATGCCCAACACTGCAGGAAAAACAAAACCATAGACAAAGACTACTTTCACTGGGGAATTATTATGAGTTAGGCACTTAGTTTCTTGAAATACATATGGATAATCTCATTGGATTTCATATAACAATTATGAGAACTTAATACTGATTTATAGCCATTATGTAGACAGGAAGACAAGTTAAAAGAGGTTAAGTCACTTTCTCAAGAAAACACAGGCAGCAAGCAGCAAGGCTGGGTCCATACTAAGTCTCATCAATTTCAAAGACTGTTTTAAACTTTTACTGCAATCCAAAACTACCGTATTATTTGATTTGCAGTAATAATTCATTCTTTGCCTTTTTTTTTGCGGTACTGGGGATTGAACTCAGAGGCATTCTACCTCCGAGCTACACCCCCAGCCCTATTTTTTATTCTTTATTTTGAAACAAGGTCTCACTAAGTTGCAGAGTGCCTCACTAGGTAGCTGAGGCTGGCCGTGAACCCGGATCCTCCGGTCTCAGCCTCCCAAATGCTGGGATTACAAATGTGTGCCACCACACCCGGCTCGATTCTTTGCATTTTTAAAATATTAATTACTTTGAGTTATCCTTTCAAACAGCTGACAAGAGAATGAGAGGTATTTTCTTAAAGCATCCAGTAACCAGAGAAGAAAATTGGAAGTTGACTTTCTAAGAAGGAATCAGTTATCATCAGACCAACTCCAGAAAAGTGTTTAAAGAAGGAACAATGATTTTTGTTTTTTGCTGGGGATTGAACCCAGGGACATTACTTCAGAGCTAGCTACACATTCACCCCTTTTTGAAAAAACTTTTTTATTTTAGCCAGGCATGATGGCACACGCTTGTAATCGCAGTATGTGGGAGGCTGAGACAGGAGGAAGGCAGATTCATAGCCCATCTTAGCAACTTAACGAGACATCCACACTTAGTGAGATCCAGTTTCACGATAAAAAATAAAATAGGGCTGTGGGTATAGCTCAGAGGCAGAATGCCCTTGGGTTTAATTCCCAGTATCACCCCCCACAAATTTTTTTTTTTTTTAAGCAGGCTCTCACTAAGTTGCTGAGGCTAACTTTCAACCTGTGATCCTCCGGTAGGGTAAGAGATTACAGGTATGGCCCAGGCACAGTGAGTTTTTGATAAGAGGACATGTTCTTTTTAGAACTCTTCCTACCTTCTCACATTTACAAAGTGATTTTCTGCTGGTCAACAATTTCTTTTCTTGTGCTATAAACTTTCCTTCTATATGTCTCCCTCCTCATATCTGCCTCGTGCTTTCTGGACCTTGCTATAGGCTAGAGA
Organism: Graphiurus murinus; assembly: GCA_004027655.1. NCBI lineage: Eukaryota > Metazoa > Chordata > Mammalia > Rodentia > Gliridae > Graphiurus > Graphiurus murinus. The sequence continues at coordinate 44,761 of PVLC010003058.1, forward strand.
ATGACCCATGGTGAAGATTAACACCTCTAAGTGTAGTACTTTTCATGAGTTAGGAACTAGATCTCTTAGGTCATTTAAAATGCATATTTTTCATACTGGTACTTACTTAGGTAGATTCTACTAGTATGAGTTTCAGGCTAGGTGCCAGTCTAATGCAAGAGAGATGGACATGGTTGTCTTCTGCATATTCTAAATTAATTTTCTCTGATGATAATACAAGATTTATTCAAATTCACTTATGTCTGTAAATGTCCTCTCAAAATGAAAGTTCCTAAAGTGTCTAATAAAAATAACATATTCAATTTCCTTAATAAAACAGGTAAGGTAGAAAGCATGCTTAATATTTCCTGCTTAAGAGCAAGAAATGGCCAGGTATGGTAATGCATGCTTGTAATCTCGGTATTTAGGAGGCCAAGACAGGAGGATTGCAAATTTGATGTCAGTCAGTACAATTTAGCAAGACCCTGACTCAAAATGAAAAAATAAAAAGGGCTGGAGACCTTGTTCAGAGGTAGAGCATCCTTGGGCTCAACCCTCAATACCACACACACACACACACACACACACACACAAAAAAAAAAAAAAAAAAAAAAAAAAAAAAAAAAAAAAAAAAAAAAAAAAAAAAAAAAAAAAAAAAAAAAAAAAAAGCAAGAATTATTGTATGTGAGCTGGCTACAGTGGTGCATGTAATCTCAGTACTTGGGAGACTGAAACAAGAGGATCACAGGTTCGAGGCTAGCCTCAGCAATTAGCAAGATCCTCAGCAACTTAGCAAGACACTGTTTTCAAAATAAAAAGGGCTTGGGGGTATAGCTCCAAGGAACAAGGCCCCTGGGTTCAATTCCCTGTACCAAATTAAAAAAGAAGAAATATATGTGTATGGTTGTTTTATACTTATTCCATGTGCAATCATAATTATTTAATGAATATCAAATAGCAATATGAGGATATATGAAACCTTAATATTATTTATAGAGGAGAAAATTGCCCCTGTTAGTACAACATGTGTTAAATAAGTTTCTATGCAAGACAGTTGAGGAAAATTCTGGAATTGGAGGGTTGGAACCCATGACAATGTCCAGAGTCTATGAGTTCTCCACAGAAATGCTTATTTAACATTTACTTGTTCTTTGAAGTGAAATTTTTTTCTCTATGAAGGAAAAAAAATACATATATATGGTTTGATTGACTCATCGCTCATCAGAGAAGTTTATTGTACTAAAACCAGATAATTATGATTATCATAATCATATCATATCCATAATATTACACACAAACATATACTATACTTTCTGAACCCAAACTGGATCATTTAGCCTGAAAAGATACTGTCAGGATTTGAACTTAAGTCAAAATATTATGATAATTTTCTAGCATATTTAAAATTATTTCTCTTGGTTTCTTTTAATGTCTTGTTAATATGCTTGAACATTTTTAAAGGAAATGAAGACATCATGAAAATGTTTTGACTTTCTCATTCTGTAATGGATAGAAAACTAATGCTTGAGACATTTCATTTAAATAACCTCCTCTTGGGCAAAGCTACCTGGTATATTCTATTCCAAGCAACTTGGAGGGTGGAAACATACACACCAATTTTTATCAAATAATGAGAAGGGATTAGTAAATTCTTTGAAATGTATTATCTTCCTGGGACATAGAAAATAAAGAAAAATAATATATGATTCAAAAATCTGTTTCAAGCCTGGCTGGTGAAACATGTCTGTGGTCCCAGCTAGTTGGGAGGCTGAGGCAGGAGAATCGCTGGAGCCTAGTAATTCAAGGCCAGCCTAGGCAACACAGCAAGACTACCTCTCTTGAAAAAAATTTTATCATAATTAAGCTGTGATTAGTATAAGTAGAAATTATTGAAATGAAAGGAAAAATAAATAGAAGCAAATTATTTGCTCTTAGCTTTGATTAATTTGTCCCTGTATTTAGCATGCAGCCAATGTCCTGGTCCCTATATGACTTCTATAATTTTTTTAATATGGCATTAGGGATTAAACCTAGGCACATTCTACCTCTGAGCTACACTCCTGGTCTTATTTTTATTATATATTTTGAAACAGGGTCTCATTAAGTTGCAAAGACCTCACTAAACTGCTGAGGCTGGTCTCAAACCTGCAATCCTCCTGCCTCAGCCTGCAAAGTACTGAGATTATAGGCATGTGCCACCATACTCAGTTTCTTCTAGGATTTTTTTTTTTTTTTTTTTTTTTTTTTTTTTGCAGTACTGGGGATTGAACTCAGGGGCATTCTACCGCCAAGCTACATACCCAGCCCTATTTTTTTATTCTTTATTTTGAAACAGGGTCTCACTAAGTTGCGGAGGGCCTCACTAAGTAGCTGAGGCTGTCCGCGAACCTGGATCCTCCGGTCTCAGTCTCCCAAATGCTGGGATTACAAGGGTGTGCCACCATGCTCAGCTTCTATGATTTTTCTGACCAGTCACTTAACCTATCAAAATATAAATTTCCTCATCTGTAGGAGAACGATCTGTATCACATGGTTGCTATGAAAATTAAGTGATATATGTCAAGTCCTGAAAATAATGCGTATGTCATAATAAAATGTCAATGAATGTTAAGGATTACCTTCTTTCTGCATTCAAATTTGTTGTTTGTTTTTAGTGCTGGAGATTGAACCCAGGGCCTTGCTCATGCTAAGCCTACATCTACTACAAATATATTTTATGGTTGCTCTCTACCAATGCATGCATTTCAAAATTTGCCAAAAAGGTCAAGTCTTTATTTAATTTCAAGATGCTGCCTATCTACATAGAACTGGATTCAGGCAGTCTTTCTTTTATTAATTTATTTGATTGTATTTTATTTGGGTGCTAGAGATTTAAGCCAGGCCTTTATGTATGCTAAGCACATACTCTAGCTTTCAGCTATCCCCACAACCCCTTCAGACAGTAATCTTAAATCCAGGATCTACAGTGATCAAATAGCAGAAGATTCAGTGCTATTGCACTTACAGTATACTGTAAACTTTGTCAGTGTGAGCTCTTTTACAGGAGTCATGATGATTATGTAAAATCAAGGAAAACTGGGGCTTCTCAACTGTTCTGGTCACAGTTACACAGCTTTGGATCTCTTTCTCCATGCCCCATTCCTCAAAGAGCAGGTTTGGATTAGATCAAATGTAGAATTGCTCCCTTTCTTTTCTTCCTTCCCTCCCTCCCTCCCTCCCTCCCTCCGTTCCTCCCTCTCTTCCTTTCATTTTCTTCTTTCTTTCGTGTGGTGCTAGGAACTGAACCCAAGGACATTCTACCTCTGAGCTATATTCCTCAGCCCTATTTTATTTTTTTTATTGTGAAACAGGATCTCGCTAAGTTGCAGAGGCTAGATTTGAACCTGCGATCCTCCTGCCTTAGCCTCCCAAATGCTGGGATTACAGGCATCTGTCACCACCCTGGGCTAAACTGCTTAGTTCTTTGACTACTGGGCCACAATATCAAGAATTCGCAGGACGGCATTGTTTTCCTCTTTTTGGCTACATCTTCCAACCCTGATTCCTAACTTCTGACCCTTACTTTTTTAAACCTTTATTATTCTTCACAAAATCAGAGGTTTACACAGGCATTTGATTCTCTCGACTATGTACTTCATGCAAGATGGAAAAGCACAGAATCTTTCTCCTTTCAAAGTTCTACTCAGGGAGAAAGCAACCATGAGAATTGGGATTATTTGAAGTGGGTGTATTATCACCATATTATCTGTCTGAGTACATGATCTGAAATGCTTAGCATCCAAAGTAATGATTTCCCCATTAATTATTATTATTATTATTATTATTATTATTATTATTATTATTATAATACTGGGGATTGAACTCAGGTGCATTCTACCTTTGAGCTACACCCCCAGTCCTATTTTATTCTTTTATTTTATTTTGAAACAGAGTGTCACTGAGTTGATGAGCATCTCACTAAGTTTCTGAGGCTGGACTTGAACCTGAGATCCTTCTGTCTCAGCCTCCCAAGTACTGGGATCATAGATGTGCAACACCATGCCCAACTTCCCATTTATTATTTTTAAATAGGAAACATTCATAATATTAATCTTTTGGGTGTAAGTCATTTATGCACATTGAGGCAGATATTGCTGAGGGGCCCTATAAAAGCATTTTAACATCTTTAAACAAGTTAGCATAAAAGATACTTGTTATTAAAATAATAGGTAATAGCATCCTTACAGGAACGAGTGCACCGCATTCCCCACGTTAACCATGATTGCTGAAGTTTTGAGCAACCACAGTTGAAAATTGTGAAGAAATTAAAAGATTGGATTCATTGTATCCTTCTTCCTGGGGAGAGAAAAGAAAAAAAGAAAAAGAAAATTAGTTAAAGTTAACTTGTACAAATTAAATAAACTTGAATGCACTTATTTAGTGATAAGAAACAGTCAATAATTTTGTGAATAGACAAACATGTTATATTGCTGGCTTTGAATTTGCAATTCTCCTGTCTTAGTCTGCCAAGTACTGGGATTACAGAGAGGTGCAACCATGTTTGGTTAAGCCTTCCCTTTTCTTAATAATGAAAGTAAAAAAAAAGGTTGTCAATATTTATTAAACCGCAAATATTTATTTTTCTAAGTTCCAATTTCATTAAGAACAAGTAATAATCACAAAAGACTATTAGGCACACAGATCTCCAATTTATAATTAAAATAACTTGAGGGAAAAACCATGTCTTCCTATGCTGTTAAAGTTTGTATTATTTCTTTCTTTTTTTGTTTTGTTTTTTTGCAGTACTGGGGATTGAACTAAGGGGCATTTTACCTCTGAGCTATACCCCCAGCCCTATTGTTTATTCTTTATTTTGAAATCGAGTCTTACTAAGTTGCAGAGTGCCTCACTAGGTAGCTGAGGCTGGCCTCGAACCCGGATCCTCCGATCTAAGCCTCCCAAATGCTGCGATTACAAGCGTGCGCCACCACACCCGGCTTGTATTATTTATTTCATTGTTAAATTTTTTGTGGTACTGAGAACTGAACCAAGGTCCTTATTTGTGCTAGGCAAGTGCTCTCCCACTGGGCTACAACCTGACTGGAATTTTCTTTCTTTTAAAGTTGACTAAAACTGATAGAAAATGCGTCAGGTGAATAATATATCTCAATGGAAATTAGTTCTTTACTAATCAAGTTCAAGATCTATACCACAGGATACTACCATATTAGCTTGTGTGTGTGTGTGTGTGTGTGTGTGTGTGTGTGTGTGTGTGTGTGTGTGTATACTAGAGATTCAACCCTTGGGCATTCTACCTCGAAGATGAAGATACACCTTCCCCCAGCCCTTTTTCTAGGGTCTCACTAAATTGCTGAGAGTCTTGCTACATTGCTAAGTCTGATTTTGAACCCGGGATACTCCTTTCTCAGCCTCCCAAGTACTGGGATTCCAGGTGTGCACCACCACACTCGACCCATGCTAGCATTTTCGCTTGGCTTGTCCCAGAATGCAGTGCTTCTGACACAAAACTGGACACTTCCCCCATAGTCTTTCTAGGGAAATCGGATACTTCTGAATATACAATGCTATATGTTGGGCGATTTTCCAATTTCTTCTCCAAACTGATATTCTTTATAAAGTGAAGTGGGGGGTGGTAGCATTAACTGGATGGGACTCTGGGGCTTTCCTGGACATTTCACTAGCTCTCATAATAATAAGGTGATTATTCAATTTTGATGCAGCTCTAGTGACAATACTTTGATTTCTTCTCTCTCTCCATCCAGACAAAGCAAATGATTGCTGAGACATATCTAATTGTTCCCCCCTGTACTTGGAAAGAAAATGAAATACGTTCTCCTTGTGTTCACTAAATGCATTTGCTTGATGTATTTTGTGAGAGGTTTTATTTGTTTTGCTCTTTTTTTGAGTACTGGGGATTGAACCCAGAACCTCATGCACGCTGGGAGAGCGCTCTCCACTGAGCTACACCCCAAGCCCCTTGTGAGAAAATTATTGTTAAATTTGGTGAAAATTAACACGATAATTAATTCATAAAGTCCATAGTGTTTAAGATCATAAGTTTTGCACATCTAGATTTATTCCATTTACCTAAAATAGCACATCAAAAATAAAAAGCAGCCGGGCGTGGTGGCGCACGCTTGTAATCCCAGCATTCGGGAGGCTGAGACCTGAGGATCCGGGTTCGCGGCCAGCCTCAGCTACCTAGTGAGGCACTCCGCATCTTAGTGAGACTCGGTTTCAAAATAAAGAATAAAAAATGGGGCTGGGGGTATAGCTCGGAGGTAGAATGCCCCTGAGTTCAATCCCCAGTACCGCCAAAAAAAATAAAAATAAAAAATAAAATAAAATAAAATAAAAAGCTTCGCCGGGCGTGGTGGCGTGCACTTGTAATCCCAGCATTTGGGAGGCTGAGACCGGAGGATCCGGGTTCGAGGCCAGCCTCAGCTACCTGGTGAGGCACTCCGCAACTTAGTGAGACTCGGTTTCAAAATAAAGAATAAAAAATAGGGCTGGGGGTGTAGCTCGGAGGTAGAATGCCCCTGAGTTCAATCCCCAGTACCACACACACACAAAAAAAGCTTCTAAATTACTAGAGTTAAAGTATCTACTGCAAATCACTCCGTGATGGTAGTAAAGACATTTAAAAATCTGTCTTAGTGGGCAGCTTGCCCAGCAATTTAAAGGTGGTATCAGAACTATCCCTGAATTATCTCAGCATAAATATCTAAACAGCAGAGTAAACTGAAGGCTTTTCAAGAGCTGTGCAAGGAGAACCCATATGCTAAATTTCGGTGCTGGAGACCAACTCCAACTAATTTGCAAGACTGAAGGCTGCATAATAGTACTTTCACATATTCAAATGTTGACTGATTGACTATTGTGCTGGGCAATGTGCTAAACCTGGAGCCTGTGGTGGTAATCAGGGCCCTGCTCCCTTGGAGCTCACATTCTAGCAGGGATAAAGAAAGGAATAAACTTGTCAACACATAGGATAACTTCAGATAGCAATAATTATTATAAATACAAGGAAATTGTACAATGAGATAAAGAGTGACTGGAAGAAATACATTAGGTGACCCATACCTGTCTGTCACCATAACTCAAGACTGTATATTTTTAAACCATTATAATCAGCAAATAGTATTAACCAGCTCACAAAAGCTATTTTCCATCACAATACAAAATAAAGTTATTTTATAATAGTACCACTGATGGGAGCAGTTTAAACTTTTCTGTTAGCTGGATTTTTACTTTTGAGAGCTAGAAAAAAAAGTACCCAGTTTATATTTTGTCAACATACTTCCATTCATTCTACTTTCAGATTCAAATGCAATTCTGTTTACAAGTCACAATGGTGTCTCTTCCCCCACAGGCAACCTCTACTTCCCAACTCCTTTTGTTAAGAGTTTGCAAACTGGGGGCTCTATAGCAAGCTCTTCAGGTGGTAGAGAGGTCCAGGTGAGCCACGAAAAGCGAAAAGTTCAATCAGTTGCCCAGATGTATTTATTGCCAAATAACGGGGTACTTGGATACATCTGGACAGCCGAATGAACTCTTAACTCCTCATTTATCTGGCAGCTCTTCGTTTCCCAGCTTCATAAACTCCTGTAGAAGGGGGAGAAAAACAAACAAAAGAGCCACCCTGGAGCTGAAAGATCAATCTGTTTCTGCTTTTGTTGTCCCATCTGAAAAAAAGCAATCCCTGGCTATTGTTTCATAACATGTTACTATCAAATATATATAACTCATGAAAATTTGTTAATACTTAAAATTAACAGATTAATAATGAAAAATTAAAATGTCACAAAGCCAGAAAACGGATTTAAAATCAAAATTAATTTACACAATTAATATTTTAAATAATGCATAATTCATTTTAGTATCATTTGGCACCCCAGATATTAAATATGTGTAGTATAGCAAATAGGTTACTAGGCTGGGTGGTAGGAGATATGGATTTAAGTCCTGACTCTATCAATTGGTTGATCTGTGGCTTTGAATAAGACACTGAACCTCATCAGGTTTCACAGTTTTCATCTGTGACATTAAAGGTTACAATAGCAGACCTCTACTCCTTATACCAAATTTCTATGATTCAAGTCTTTTTCCAATAAATGCTTGACTTCTATGGTTTAATGCACCAAATAATCTATTCTGCACTATTTTACAAAGATAATACTGCTAGATAGCTAAGTTTGGCTACAATTAGGTTGTACTTATTATCAATTAAGTGTAAATATGCCATTCACCGGAAAAAGCCTCTTGATTTGAAAGGAGTGTCAAAGTGACTTTTTGAGTATTTTTAATGCAGCCTATACACATCCCTCAAATAAATGTGCATGCATTCTGTACCATCTCTTCTTTCTACTTCCTTAAATGAACTCCAAATACCTGACTCATTATTAGACTGAGGAGACCTTTGTAAGCAAAAGTATGAGGCCCTAGATTCAATTTATACAAGCACACACACAAAAAGTTAGGAGACCCCACAGACACACACAAATTTAAGACAAAATTATTTATTGTGACACTATAATTTTTTAAAATCTTATGTCTAAAATACAGAAAACTGAAGTGTAAGAAGTAATCGTTTTATAGCTATCTGTTATGGTTAGATATAGAATGTCTTTTGAGGAACTCATGTATTAATGCTCAGTTGATATAATTAAGCCATGAGGGTTATAATCTCATCAGTTGATAAATTCATTGTAATGAATTTACTGGGTGGTAACCTAGGAAGGTGGGGTGTGGCTGGCGAAGGTGAGTCCCTGGGGGTGTGGCCTTAGGGACTGTACTTTTGTCTTTGAATCCCCTTGCTTGCTAGCTCTCTTGCTTCCAGCATCCATGATGTGAGTGGAGTCTTGCTCTCTCTCACTCTCTACTTCCTGCCACCAAGCCCTGAGCTCTATAGACCTCAGCCCTATATGAACTGAACCCAAAATCTCCAAGAAAACTGTGAGCAAATAAATTTTTCTTTCTCTAAGTATTGTGGTCAGTCTTTTTGGATTATATCGGTAAGAATGTTGACCAAGACACTATCTAAAGCTTAACTTCCATTTCTATGGCTTAATGCTTGACTGGAATCTGTTTACTGCTTTATGTATTCTTCCACCATTTTCCCAATTTATAGGAAAAAACAGTACTTCAGTTGGACAATTTTGAAAATACTCTATTTCTTGTACTAGTTCCATAAGCTTCACATTAGATAGTGTCAACATTTAGAGAACCAAATATATCTATTCTATAACTCTCTTCTATGTGATTGAAGCCAAAATATCAGTCTACAAATGGCACATAATATATTCTCACTTTTAAATTTTCTAGCTAGTTTCATAGAGAATTCTGCTAATTATCCTCCCAGAGTACCTCCTATACAGCTCAATTAACAAATAAAATCTATCAAAATGAGGTTCAGGTTTAAAGCAACACAAATTATTTTGCTTGTGACTTCAAAGTGTGTGTGTATTTGTGTGTGTGCATACATATGTGTGTAGGTTTAAGTGTGTTAGGGTGGGAAATGAAAACAGAGTTACTACAAATACACAAATTTCATTATGACTGCCCTCCAAAGCATCATGATTTCCTAAGTTAAAATCATTTCATAATGATCCAAAGCCCTTTCAATGCAATATGACTGGATATTTTTGTTCCTGTTTTTCAAGGGGGAGAACTAACTTACCTAGTATTAAAAATCTATGAAATATTGATCATCCAAAATTTGGAAAAAATAACTCATTTTTGAAATAACAGATGCTTCATAGCAGCAACACCTGTTTTTATATCATGCTGAAAGACTATCTTATATATATATATATAGTTAGTCACGATTGTTCCTCCCACTCCAGTGCAGTGAGATGCGGTTCCCTAACACACAAGCTCATTCTATAACATAGACCAGCTGTAGGAAATTTTGCTAAGATATCAACATATTCTATAGTTTCTTCCAAAGTTAATTTTAAAAGGAAAAAAATTTTAAAAAGGTGTTTCTGAGATAATTGAGAACATTTGAATGTATTCTAAGGTATTAGATAATAACAAGGGATTATCTTTGTAGGAATACATGTTAGTATTATCTAATATCTTAGCCCATATTCCAAATTATTCCTTAGTATTATCTAATACCTCAGTCCATATTCAATTCATATCATTTACAAAATTCATTAGTCTTATCTAATACCTTAGTCCATATTCAGTGTGCTGATTACACTGTGGTTTTGTAAGAATATACTCACAATTTTAGAAACGCATGTTAAAGTGATATGAAATTATTTATAATATTCAACAAAGGAAGTAGAAAGAGGAGAGGATAGAGGTTAATCAATTGTTACAAAATCTTGTGTGTGTGTGTGTGTGTGTGTGTGTTGTGTGTGTGTTGTGGTAGGTGATTGAATTCAGGGGCATTCTATCTCCAAGCTACACCTCCAGTCCTATTTCATTTTTTATTTGGAAAAAGGGTCTCACTAAATTGCTGAAAGCCTTGTTAAGTAGCTGAGGCTGGCCTTGAACCTGCGATCCTCCTGCCTTAACCTCCAAATTACTGGGATTACAGGTATGCACCACCATGCCTGGAACAAAATATTAATAATTATTGAATCTGGATAATGGGGTGATGGAGGATCATTGTATTTATTGTCTTTATTCTTGCATATGTTTTGCATATGTTTGAATGTTTTTCAAAAGTTCTCATAACAAACAAGATATGCTTTCCAGTTATATAGTATGAATAATGTGATCTCAAAACTACAAGTCTTCATTATTTTATGCCCAATCCGATTTTTACTTTTTAGCATCTTCACATGCCACCAGACCAGCTGTTACAAACGAAGGGAAGTGAAACAGAAACCATTATTTTAATCCTGTCCTAAAATGAGAATGATGTGTTTTCCTACTTAAAAAACCAACCAACCAAACAAACAAACAAAAACCCCCAAAACTGGTCTTAATAATATAAGATTATAGAGGTATCTTTTGTCTCTGATGCCTTTTTCCTCAGTGGATGTTATGATAATGCATTTTAAGAAAAGTGGTCTTTGTGTAAATCACACTTTCAAGAAAAATTTATTAGAGTCTATTTGTCAGTATCCCCTTCTCCACTCAACAATTTGTAACAGCTCAAGCACTCTCAGCTTCCCAGAGAAGTCTCACATGGTGATTCACTTAGTATAGGCCATACCTATCATTTGGCAAAGGTCTTAAATATTTTGCAGGACTTCTGGACCCATCATGCATGACTGGGCATAATTTCTCGATATCAATGACTAAATATATTGAAAAGTATCTCTGATTAAATCTATTCACTGCTCATTGGAAACCTCTGTTCACTCAAGAAATTTATGAAGGAAAATGTATTCAGTGCAAATCATCATTGTTGTATAATGTGACACCTTTGCCTCACATGTGATTTTTTTTTTTCCCGCATGTGATTTTATAGACCTTTAAAATATGCGGGGAAATAGATTAACGAGAACATTTTATTCTTTTCTCTCACTTTGGGGATTCTGTATTTCATGAGCTCACAGAAATGGCATTTTGATAATGCTTTACATTTCCAAATTGCATATAATACTGACTAAATTATGCATTTATTTAACAAAATATATATGTCAATGAGAACATTTATTCTTTAAGTAATAAATCATAGACAGTGTTGTTGCTTCTACTATTGTTACTTCTATTGTTAGGTTTAAAACCTGTCACAAGGAGCAAATTCCCTTATATTATAAATAACAATTTCTACGTTTAAGTTATAGAGCTCTATTTTTTTAAATGCAGATATTGAGCTTATGCAACAAAACCTAGTAAGTATGATCATTGCACTGTAGTTTTGTAAGAATATACCCACAATTTTAGAAATGGATGCTTAATATAACATGAAATAATTTCAAATAATGCAATAAAGAGAATTTCTCTACTACCTGCTATGCACCAGGCATATGCTAATTAGTTTCACTTCATTTTAAAAGAAACTAATCTTACAAAAAAAAATGGTGAGGTTCAAAGAAGTTAACCTATATGTCCTAGTAAATGACAGGATTAAGATTTTAAGGGAACATTTGGAGGATTAGAAAAATCACATTTAGGAGGACAATATTATCAAAGTTTATGTGATTAGCAGGGTATTGTTCATTTATCCAGTGCATGTGTTTAATGTGTATTATGTGCTTGGCGATGTTCTAGACACTTGAGGTATACCAGTAAAGCAAAGACTCTTCCCATGTAGAGGCTATATTCTTATTCCTTGCACTAATTATCAATTTTTTCTTAACTGAGAAGCCATTGTAAAAGTTCTAATTTCTAAATGTTTTCAAGATTTTACTCATTTGTTCTATAGGTAAAGGAATGAAAGTTATGTTAGCTACTTTTATCAAATTATCTCATTCCCTAGGAAAATGTACATATTTGTGTTTTAGATTCACTACTGTTCTTTATTCAAACTTTTCAACCATTTGCTGGTATTAAGAAGCTAAAACAAAATCAGTTGTTATTGCATTACTTATCATTATAAGAAAGATTCCTGGAGTTTTAAAATCTTATTTTAAATTACTAAAGCAGCCAGGCGTGGTGGCACACACTTGTAATCCCAGCATTCGGGAGGCTGAGACAGGAAGATCCGGGTTCTCAGCCAGCCTCAGCTACCTAGTGAGGCCCTCTACAACTTAGTGAGACCCTGCTTCAAAATAAAGAATAAAAAAATAGGGCTGGGGGTGTAGCTCGGAGGTAGAATGCCCCTGAGTTCAATCCCCAGTACTGAAAAAAAAAAAAAATTACTACAACATTTTGGTCCCAATGAAAATCATCTGTATAGAGAAACAACTAAATAAATGAAAGCCAAGGATGGAAGATTTGGCAATATAGTGCCTTCACAGCCAAACATATTATATTACACCACACACACACACACACACACAACACACACACACACACACACACTCACATAATGTTTGAAAGATTCTATAAATTCTACAAAACGTCTGCTACTCAGAGGAAGCCAAAAATTATACTAAATGTCCACTGCAATTAACTTTCCAAACACTGGGAAGTTTCATGCATGAATCAAGTACCCGGCTCATGTCAGTATTTGTGGAAATGTATTCATTAGTCTTGCACAAACATTTCGCCTTGATACCTTGCATTCTGGAAGTAAAAACCTATTAGCACAAAACTTTGTAAAGTTCATGCCACTGAGTCTGTCATTTAGGTATACCCTGGGAAGTGTTACTCTTGAAGACACCATCTGCCACCCTACCATAAATAGGGAGAATAAGAAATCTTCTTGATTGAGTCATCCCTGTAGAAATTGCTAAACATGAAAAAAAAAAAAAAAAAAAAACATGAAAACTATGATGCATAATAATTGTTTCCATTTGCTAGTTTATTACTCTATGTATCTTTTCTCATTTAACCTTTTATGTGTGTGTGTGTGGTACTGGGGATTGAACTCAGGGGCATTCTACCTCCGAGCTACACCACCAGCCCTATTTTTTATTCTTTATTTTGAAACCGAGTCTCACTAAGTTGCGGAGAACCTCACTAGGTAGCTGAGGCTGGCTGCGAACCTGAACCCGGATCCTCCGGTCTCGGCCTCCCAAGTACTGGGATTACAAGCGTGTGCCATCATGCCTGGCTCCACATGTTCTCTTAAAAGAGAAAGTACCTCATCCTATCACAAGGCAGAGATGTTTATACAAGGGTACAGCATGAACAAACTACCATTTGAAAACCTATGAAAAGCTACCATTTGATAGTATACCAAAAGCTACCATTTGGCTCCAGCCTGACACACTGACCTTGTCTTCCTCAGAAGTTACAGTGTCCTCACAGGAAAAGAAGAAAATCCACCTTTTGGAATATACTCAAAGCCAATGAGCACTCCTGAACTTTAGCCCACCCCACACCCCACAACCCTTTCACTAAATGAACCTAGCTCTCTCCTTTGTCCTCTGAGCTTGCCTGACACACCTATGGTCAGTGCTCTGTGTTCCTTCTGCTTGAGTAAGAAGGCCCAATAAAGATTTTTGTTCCTGTTACACTGGACCTCTGATTCTTCTGATGGAAAGCACGAGAACACACTGAACCCGCATCAATACTAATGCCCCTCTCACTGTTCTTTCGTTCTTGTAGGAGGCTATAAAATTAATCATTTTAACTGTCAATTTGTTTCTTTCTTCTCTTCCTCCCTTCCTCCCTCCCTCCTTTCCTTCCTTCCTTCCTTCCTTCCTTCCTTCCTTCCTTCCTTCCCCTTCCTTCCTTCCTTCCTTCCTTAATTCTTTCATTTATGAGCTATACCCTAGACATATTCTATTTTTTATTTTGAGACAGGGTCTCACTAAGTTGCTGAGCCTGGCCTTGAATCTGCAGTCCTTCTGTCTCAGCCTCTCATGTACTGGGATTACAGGTGTGTGGCACCACACCTGGCTGTCAATTTCTGTACCAAATAAGCACAATCTCAAGGAAGATATTGAAATGGGACACTGGAAAAAATCATCCAACTTTCTGTTTTGATAGTTAAGGAAACCAATTGAGAAGAGACAACTGACTTGTTAATTTTTGTCAGTGTGCAGATTCCCTCCCCAATCCTTTGATTCTGCTTCACTGATGACAAGGGTCTCACTCCTTAAAACATAACTTCTTCCTGCATAACTTCTAGTGCGATTGCCTGCCTGCCTCCCTCCCTTCCTCTTTTCTTTCTCCTTCCTTCCTTCCTTCCTTCCTTCAGTACTGGGGATTGAACCCAGGGATATCCTACCTGTGAGCTACACCCTCAGCCCTATTTTTTTTTTTTTTAACAGAGTTTCTCTAAGTTGCTGAGGCTGGCCTCGAATCTGCGATCTTCCAATCTCAGCCTTCCAAGTACTAGGATTACAAGCATGCGCCACCATGCCTGGCTCATGTCTTCTATTTAAATGAAAGAAAACAAAGATGAAGTCATAGACTAAGAAATTCAGTGAAGTAGAAAGCTCCTTTGGAATGTCTTCCTAATCACTTGGCTCTTCAAATACTAAAAGTAGGAAGTCTGGCAAAGAGGAAAAGAAAAGAGGAAGAAAAAAAGGAGACGAGGAAGAAAAGAATGCAGGAGTGAACAGAAGGAGGAAAGGCAAAGGAGCTTGTCCTCAACTCAGTATTAATTCCTACATGTCTGGAAGCCCCACATGGTTATGTATTGAGAGCTGTTCCAGGGACAAACTCTGGCAGGAATGAGCTGGCAGGACTATTCTCAAACAGAAGTTGTTTATGCACAAACTTTGCTAAATCTCACAGTTGCTTTCTTGATCATTTCATTTACTCACAACAATAGCAGTTAGGACAAAGTGATTTTAGATACAATTAACACTGCCATGGCTACAGTGGAAATTTTGTTCTGTAGAAACAGACACTATTTCAAATCAAAAAATTAAAAGGGGTGGGAATGTAGCTCGGAAGTAGAATGTCTCGCTAGGTTGCTGAGAGTCTCGCTAAATTGCTGAGGCTGTCCTCCAACCTGAAATCTTCCTGTCTCAGCCTCCCAAATACTGGCATTATAAGTATGCACCACCATGCTGGGCTGAAATTCATAATTGAATCGTAAGAAATGCACCAATACACGTGGCAGAGACCTTTGAATTTAATGAGGGAACTGGCAGTCATATAAAATCAGACAGATCATACAAACTTCAATTACAAGAAAGAACACATTTTCATTTAAAGAAGTAGACTTTTTTTTTTTTTGTGCCTGGGATTGAACCCAAGGGCATTCTGCCTCCAAGCTATACCCCAGCCCTGTTTTATTTTCTTGTTTTGAAATAGGGTCTCACTAAGTTGCTGAGAGCCTCACTAAGTTCTGAGGCTGGCCACAAACCTATGATCCTCTGGTCTCAGCCTCCCAAGTACTGGGATTACAGGTTTACACCACCACGCCCGGCTTTAGAGGTAGATTTTTGAAGTATACCTATATGTGGCTGTCTCCTATTGAACTGATTTCCTTTTGCCTTGGTATCCCTTCAGAGAAAGCTCATATGTACCTAAACATTAGCAAGATCTCTAACAGAAAATACTTGAAGAGGAAAAAGGAAAAGAACTCATGTTCTTTGTTAAGTTATTGCATAAACCCTAATTAAAGATGTCTCATGTGACAGGCACTGTGCTAGGCAGACCTATGGAGACCTATGGAGACACAATGATAGGCAAAACTGACATTCTCCTTGTTTTGCATGGAAAAGCAAATCTTATGTGTGTAACAGGCCATATATAAGCAATCAGTGTAGTCCCATATTGCCAAAGATTATGATCATGCTAAAAAGAGAAAGGGCAGGGCGCCTTTAGAGAGTTTCAGGTCGGTTAGTCAAATACAATTTTTTTAGGAGTTTGACAATTAATTGGCACCAAAGGATTTATACTGTGTAAGTTTTACATCAGGTTGCAGGTTATTGGGGAGAAACTGTATTTCAGCCCCAAGTCTAGAGGATCCAAAGCCACTTTAGTGCTATAGTTATATAATGAGTACAGTAAAAAGTCATAGCTTAAAGAAAAAAATCTAAAATATTTCTAGGAGAAAAGTGAGGGGACATTAAACATTTTAAACTATGCCATATTAATATTCCTTTTGTTGTTGAACAATGACAAGAACACAAAATATCTGAAGTAAAATTCTCTCTTCTGTGGCCCTTTCATTTTAGGCAACAAACATTTTAGAGCTGCCATCTAGTGACTACCATGGTAACTACAATAACTTGTCATTTATATCAGTGGACATCATGTTGATAATTTCTATAGAATAAAATCTATGAACATGCGATAGCCAATGTAATGGCAAATTGAATTCTTGATTTGCTTTCATGTTAAAACTAATTCTGAGTGCACATAACAAAGATCCTATGGAAAGAAGAACTGGATAAGTTTGTATCAAAAATAACAGAGCTAGGCATGATGGCTCATGCCTGTAATCCCAGTACTTGGGAGGCTGAGGCAGGAGGATTTCAGGTTTGAGGCCAGCTTCAGCAACTGAGCAAGACCCTCAGCAACCTAGAAACACTGTTTCAAATTTTAAAAAAAACATAAAAAGTGTTGGGATTTATCTTGGAGGGAGAATGTTTCTGGGTTCAATCCAAGTATCAAAAAAAAAAAAAAGTTCATTTCAAATGTGATCTCAATGCCCATTTTATACATCAATTTTGCAGAAAATCACGAATTACAAATGGGTTTCCAAAAGGAAAACAAAAGTGACTGTCTTCCTTAGCTCTAATCTACTTAAAACAAAAGAAAAATATTAGTAAGCTTTGTCATATATTTTGTAGGTTAAATTAATCTTTTCTCATGATAAAATTGAACAAAATTGAAAATAGCATCACTTATGGCAAAGTAAGACTAAATATTCTTGTAAAACCCTCATTTCAGTGTTTGTGTGTGCATATGTGTGTGTGTGTGTGTGTGTTTGTGAGTGTGTACATGTGTGTGCTCTGGGTTGCATAATACATTTAAATACTGTCAATATCAATAAAAATAAATTTGAAAGTAGCAAAAGGCTTTCCCTGATAATGGGTTAGGTGTTAGTTTGGCTGGTACACAGCTAAACTACCAGCAAGAAAACAGGAACCTCAGTCCTACAAAACCAAAGAACTGGATCCTGCCAATGACTTGGATTAGCGTGAAGATACATTTTCATCCACAGCCTCCAGATAAGAGCTTGGACCATCTTTCCTTCAGCTTTAACCTTGACTTTAGCCTTGTGAGACCTAAACCAGGTGAAGTTCCAGGACTTCTGACATAGAGAACAGTAAGCTAATAAATGGGAATTGTTTGAAGCCACTAGGTCTTGGGTAACTTGTTACAGAGCAATGGAAAACTAATACTGCTAGTCAATACAGGTAGCATAAGAAGTGTGAGAAAAAGAAGGCATGAGGAGGATAGCATAAGCAGAAAGTATTCTCAGCAAGCAGAGATGAACAAAAGAACAGCAGGATTGAGCAGGTGCAGGTGTGTCCTTATTGTTAGGCAAAGCTAGTCCTTTATGAGAAAATAATTTACATTTAAAATTATTTAATTTCCTTTTTCTAAATACAAATATGAGACTCAGGCTCAAATTTTTCTCAAGATATCTTCTGAAGGTTATAGATATTTGGGAAAGAACTAGATGTTACACATTGCCCCAATCCATCTTAATAGGAAAGCTTTATTGGATTCGAACGAGCATGAATAGGAATTGAATTAAATTTATGCCAAAAAAGCAGAAGACACTTTATGTGAATTGATGCAGACTAATAATAACTCAAGTGATCAAATTGGTACATTGTTAGACGGGAGGTACAGATGAAAATAGAAACATAGGGGATCTCTGCTTGCTTAATATACAAAATCAGGTAAAACTTACCAATGACTACAAAGCAAATAAACAGAAAATGTATCCTGTAATGCACAGATGGAAATTCTTCTGAGACTTTGGATGAAAAATATAACCTACTTAAGAAAAGCTTCTGAAAAATCAAAACCCAGAGCTGTCAGATCATGAGCAGGAAACTTCTGAATAGTCTGTAATTGTTATTGAAACACCCAGGCGATTAAACTTTTCAACTCAGGGAAAGGCAAAGAGGACCAGAAGAATACTTCCCAGAAGAATTTTAAACATTTCCTATGCTCTAAACTGTTCAAAGAACTAGCAGTATTTTTGAGTTTTTAAATCCTTTCTTTGTAGTAACTTCAGACAAATCTATTAATAAACAACTATGACCATTATTTCCTTCATATTAGATTGTGGTACTGGAGATTGAACTCAGGGGCATTCTACCTCCGAGCTACACCCCCAGCCCTATTTTTTTTTTCTTTATTTTGAAACCGAGTCTCACTAAGTTGCGGAGTATCTCACTAGGTAGCTGAGGCTGGCTGTGAACCCGGATCCTCCAGTGTCAGCCTCTGGAATGCTGGGATTACAAGCGTGCGCCACCACGCCTGGCTCATATTAGATTTAATAAATAGCCAAAGATAATAAAACAGCCATCCAAGAAAGTAGAGGAAAGATGAGCAAGAAGTCCGATCCACAATGCATAGCTTAGTTTTTTTTTTTCTTTTTTTAATTATTTTTTGCAGTACTAGGGATTGAACTCAGGGGTGTTCTACCTCTGAGCTATACCCCCAGCCCTATTTTTTATTCTTTATTTTGAAACAGGGTCTCACTAAGTTGCGGTGTGCCTCACTAGGTAGCTGAGGCTGGCCGCGAACCTGGATCCTCCTATCTCAGCCTCCCAAATGCTGGGATTACAAGCGTGTGCCACCACGTCCGGCTCATAGCTTAGTTTTGATCCTTTAACTACTTCTGTTATTGTCCATTACTGTGGACTTTCTTGGCTGAAGAAAAACATAATTTTTAGAGTTTCTAATTTTATTCTCCATATCTAAATATCCAAACAGTATATGTAAGAGCTCCACTTAATTTCATGATTTTAAGTAGCATACCAATTGGACATGGTGGTGCACACCTGTAATCCCAGTACATGAGAGGCTGAGACAGAAGGATCGAAGGTTAGAGGACAGCCTCAGCAAGTTAGCAAGATTCTTGGCAACTTGGTGAGATCATGTTTCAAAATAAAAAAATTAAAAAGGGCTGGGGGTATAGATCAGAGGTAGAATGCCCTGGGTTCAGTCCTTAGCACCACACACAAAGAAGTTAAATAAAATTAAGTAACAAATATTATTTGATTTATCAATAAATATGAAGTTTCTCCTTTTTTTTTTTGGTAGTGGGAATTGAACCCAGAGGCAGAGGCATTCTCCCTTGGAGCTATATCCCTAGCCCTTTTAATTTTTTATTTGGAAACAGGATCTTGAGCTGAGCATGGTGGTGCATGTCTGTAATCACATTATATGGGAAGCTGAGCGAGGAGGAGGATCAGTTTCAAAGCCAGCCTCAGCAACTTAAGGAGACCCTGTTTCAAAATAAAAAGGGCTGTGGGTTCAGATTAGTGGTAGAATGACCCTGGGTTTAATCCCCTGGACAATAAGTAAATAAATAAATAGATAAATAAATAAATACATAAATAAGTTACTGGAGGTTCTTGCTAAGTTGCAGAGGGCTCCACTAAATTGCTGAGGTTGGCCGTGCACCTGTTATCCTCCTGTCTCAGCCTCTCAACTACTAGGATTACAGGCATGCACCACCACGCCCAGCAAGAAGTATCATCTTAATAGGCGCTGTTGAATAGATAGAGATTTTATTTCCAAGTAGGGGTGGAAAGAAGAAGGGAAAGGAGATACAAGTATAGCTAGCATTTACTATGCTGCAAAGTATTCTGAGTGACTTAACAGTTATAGTTAATAAGAAGCACCAGTAGCTGGGCATGGTGGTGCACGCTTGTAATCTCAGTACTTGGGAAGCAGAGACAGGAGGATCATAGATTCGAAGCCAGCCTCAGCAATTTAGTGAAGCCCTCCTCAAGAATTTAGTTAGACCCTGTTTCAAAATAAAATATAAAATAGGTCTGGAGGTAGGATGCCCTTGGATTCCATCCCCAGTACCAAAAAAAAAAAAAAAAAAAAAAAAAAAAAAGAAGCACCAGTAAATCAAATTTTACTGCAGCCTTTACAGAATGAATACATGTTTATTTTTTTTTGGGGGGGGTATGTTAAAGGTGTGGTCTTGACTGAAGTCAGGCAGAAGGACTAACATATCTGTAGTCCTGTTCAATATTGCAAAAGCCACACTCATTTATATGACTTGGAGGAATTGACTTACATATTGAAAGCATGTCACTTGAACGAAACTGTTCCATTAGTGGCAATCATTTGTTTCCTGATGTGAATATATGATTCCTGCTGTTAATGAAAAGAGGGAACTTTGCTAAATTCGATCTTAATATATAATTAAATGGGGAGCATGACATTAAGCTTCACTGTACCTCATCATCATTATTATTGGGGTGCATTTATGTGACACTTTATATTTGTGATGTCAAAGGTAAAAGACCTCATATTAACTCTCCTACTGCGTTCGGGGAGTCAGGGTGAGCACATAATTCTATTGTTCAATTAACCAAGTGAAAAGCTTTCAAAAGCTCATAGGAATTATTAGCTCATTGTAGCTATGATTTGCACAGAATTCACAGTTCCCAGCTAATGTTTACTACTGAATGAGAGAAGAATTAAGTTAATTTTGATAACTCTACTATTAAAAAATTCAGAGTTCTTCAAAATATTTCAGTGAGTAAAGATGATGGTGCTCAGAATTATATAAATATTTTAAGTGAATTCTTAGTATTTATTGCAATACATTTGCGTAGGGAAAAGAAGACACACATTGCTGAAGTTGATGAATCCAAGGCACAGAGCTGCTGATTTTTTTTTTTTTTTTTTTTTTTTTTTGCAGTACTGGGGATTGAACTCAGGGGCCTTCTACCTCCGAGCTACGCCCCCAGCCCTATTTTTTATTCTTTATTTTGAAACCGGGTCTCACTAAGTTGTGGAGTGCCTCACTAGGTAGCTGAGGCTGGCCGCGAACCCGGATCCTCCGGTCTCAGCCTCCCGAATGCTGGGATTACAAGCGTGCGCCACCACGCCCGGCAGAGCTGCTGATTATTATTATTCAGATTATATATTATTCAGGAAAGGAGACACTCAGTTTTAGGAAAGTTGAAGAGCTTTTTTTTTTCTACTTGTTATCTCTTATCTCTACTCACGTGCAATTAAACATTTTAAACCTCTCAATCCTAACCTCACCTAAGGGGTCTAAGTCTATAGTATCAAAAACAAAACAAATAAGTCAGACATGGTGGTCCATGCCTGTAATCCCAGTACTTGGGAGGCTGAGACAGGAGCATCGCAAGTTGGAGGCCAACCTCAGCAACTTAGCAAGACCCTCAGCAACTTAGTGAAACCCTGTTTCAAAAACAATAAAATAAAATAGGGCTGGGGGAGCTGGGCATGGTGGCAAATGCTTGTAATCCCAGCATTTGGGAGGCTGAGACTGGAGGATCTGGGTTCACAGCCAGCTACCTAGTGAGGCCCTCCGCAATTTAGTGAGACCCTGTTTCAAAGTAAAGAATAGAAAATAGGGGTGGGGGTATAGCTCGGAGGTAGAATGCCCCTGAGTTCAATCCCCAGTACCGCAAAAAAATAAAAAAATAAAAAAAATAGGGCTGGGGGTACAGCTCAGAGGTAGAGCACCCCTGGGTTTAATCTCTAGTACCAATAAATGAATAAATAAATATTACTTAAGCTTGTTCTAACATTACTTTAATAAATATATACGATAGTATTCCAAAAGTCCACAAATAACAACATCTAATACTTTCTGTTCAAGTTTGACAGGAACACTTTCCAAAGGCCAGTCTTTGGAGATTATAATGTTATTAAGGGAAATTTAAGAAGATACTAAGAGAATACCACCATGTTAGTATCCGATGTGATAAATTATTGATTAGAAGTGATGTTTGTTCTCTCCCCAACCTCCATAGGTGATCTGATCCCACGACAAATTATGTTACCTCTGGCAAATGCCTTGATAAGCCCAATACATAGAATATGGATAATAATCTGCTTTGTCCAAAAAGAAAAATAATCTCATGAAGCCATTTCTGACATTAGAAATATTAATACTTAATATTGCAGAAAAGAATTTATATAATTTTGTAGAGGAGACAAACTCTTCCCCCAAATATCCCTACCAACAATCATGCTTATTCACTCTTCACTGTATGTCAGGCACATGGTGGCCTCAGGGGACTAACCTAGAAATAAAACATGGTCCTTATCAAGAGGGTCTTGAGAATATGGTATAAAAAATGGAAAGCAACAATCAATAGTCCCCTCGATGACCTGAATTGTTTTCTCTACAAATGGAAGACTTTTTGTGAGTGTCCTCAGAAAACATAGAGCTTAGAATCAATAACCTTAGAAGATGACACTGGATAGCTTCCTATGCAGTATATCCTAAAGGATATACTCAGTCTAAAATATGTTACTCATCCTAGTTAAGCAAAGCAGAATGGAAATGAAAGAGCAAAAGAAAGAAATAATAGATTAAAGCATCTGGTAGAGGTCCTACCATAGGGGTGGTCCTGACTTGGTGGTGCATGCCTATAATCCCAGTACTTGGGAGGTTGAGATAGGAGGATCAAGGTTCAAGGCCAGCTTCAGCAACTTAGCGAGGCCATCTGCAATGTAGTGAGACCCTGTTTTAAAATAAAAAATAAAATAGAGCTGGGGGTGTAGCTTGAAGGTAGAATGTCCCCTGGGTTCAATCCCCAGTACCAAGAAGAAAAAAAAAAGCAATGGGACAATTTGAAGACTATGATTTGGGTTGAAACAAAACAGAGGGTCAGAAACTACCTAGGGTTGCTTCTTAACTCCAAAAATGTTGCTCAGTAAAGGTTTGAAAATAATCAAGTGCTCAATAACATTCAGAGATATGAAATTATTTCATAAAACAGTATAGCTGCAATGATACTCGTATTGTTTCTTTCTTTGTCCCTACAAAAGTTTAGTCTTCCACAAAGAAAATTCTGCTAACATCTTAAAATTAAATATGCACTCAGCAGAATGGCCCAGGATATCAGAAAATATGTAATGATGTGCATAAGTCACAGATGTTATCATTTTTAATGCATTATTTCTCAGGAAGCCACTCAAGCAAAGAAAAAGTAATAAATGGGATTATTACTAAATATTAACGCCACAAAAGGTCACATAAAATTTAAAATTTTTATATTAAGAAAGAAATATTTGGTTCTGATAATATCATGTATGTCTTTGCTTATATAGGAAAAATATCCCAGTGGTTAATGCTGATGTTGGGATGAATATAATTGAATTTTTTTCACAAGGCAAACATATTTTTCTAGCTCAACTGGAATTCTGCTATCTTTCTTTGGGAAAGGCGTTAAGGGCCCAACACTATTTTATTAAGAGGAGATTTTTTTTTCTTTTTTTGCCAGGGGCATTATACCTCTGAGCTACACCCTCAGCCCTATTTTATTTTTCACTTTGAAACAGAGTCTCATTAAGTTGCTGAGAGTCTTGCTAATTTGCTGAGTTTGGCCTGGAACCTGTGATCATCTTGTCTCAGCCTCCCCAAGTACTGGGATTATAGGCATGGGAAGCCACGCCCAGCTAGAGGAACATACTTTAACTATATCCTGGAGGAAAATACAAAGTACACCTCTAATCTAGACCTTGAGTTAGAATATTGAACATTTTATAATATTAAATATACTCCTGATTTCATCATAAAAGCCTCACAGTATTCTTCCCACTGGAAAGACACTATCACTTGGATAAAAATGGTTTTGCCAATTTGCCAATTTTTGAAGCTTCATAAATATTGAGAAAATGCAACAGCCAAAAATATATACTACATACATATATCCAAAGACACACTTGGATAATTGAAAGCAACTTTGCTTATTCTGTGCCAAATAAATATTCATATATGTGTGTGTGTGTGTGTGTGTGTGTGTGTGTGTGTATAAACAACTCATTTAATAAAAAGAAAAATCTTCCAAAGTAGAAGGTACAATCCAAACAATGTTAATTTTATTTCATGATGGAAAATTTTAGACCATTTTGGTAAACACTGCAAGAGAGAGATACTGAATTTGATAAAAACTGACAGAGAAAGAACACTACATTTGTTGAGAAAATGAATCCTTTCAAAGAGTAGCACATTATTACATGTAAAAATTAATCACCTTGCTGATTCCATTATTCCCAACCTGTGTATTTCACATAAATTACCTTGAGTTGGCTGCTATATAGAAAGTGAATCATTTGGGAGATGGCTTCAAAGGAATGAAATGAAATGAAAATAAATGTAAAATGACTGGGCTAGATTAGCTTTATGAAACAACACAACAAATGATGTTGTTAAGCATGCAAAATGGTGTCTAGTGGGAAACAATATGTACCTCTGAAGTACTTGTATATTTTTTGCTGGACATTTCTGCACTAAAACTGTCCAAAAATATTTAGTGGTGCAATAAAATGCAAACTGCTTGGAATACACATAATCCATGGTTTTATAGAACACAAGCAAATTGACTTTAAGTTTGGGTGTTCATAATAGACTTAAAAAAAAAAGAAATTCCATGAAAAATACCTGGACTTCACTATATGAAAATTACTATGGAAGCCAAGAAATAAATTATAGAAGAAATGTTATTCTTCAAGCTTTCAAGAGGGAAGAAAAATAAACAACTTTACTATCTTATTTTTCTTTAGATTAGCAACATTATCTTGCCATGAAGTAAAGCGGGAAATTCCAAAATTTGAGGTAAAAGGATCCCCAAATACTCCCCGTTAAATCTTTCCAACTTTCAGAAAAAAAAATGTAGTCAATTTTTATTGGTAACTCTAATCATGTCATGACATAAACAACGCTGTTTTTCATTACTAGAATTTTTGCTTAGTCATACCATTATTTGTCCTCTTTTCCATAAGTGGAAAAAATATCTAAATTCAGACATAATTCCTTGCAAATGGCATAAAAGAACAATACGTCCTCATTAAGGCACTTTTCTCTTCTTGTGTTTATTTTTAATTGTGACAACTTTTACCCTTGCTGCCAACTTCAAACATCCAGCTTAGTATCTCATGGTGGGGAGCAGGGAGGCTAATTGACAAAAGTGGATATCTCCAGCATTTAACTCTTAAAGTTGATCAAATTGTAACTGAGCATTTTGAGGAGTTAATCTTGATTCTTCCTGGCCCTTCCACCTTGATCAAAGTCAGCCTAGTACTAACAGGGGAGTTAACTCAGGGCTAAAATCAATGGAAAGTAGCTAGTGTTGCTGGATTCTCTTTTTTCTTAACTCACAGATACCACTGCAGCCATTTGCTTTAAAAAGAAGGAGGATCAAGCAAGTCCAGCAGAGACATGTTGAAATAATACACAGAGCCAGGTGTGGGGGCTCACTCCTGTAATCTGAGTATTTGGGAGGTTGAGACAGGAAGATCACAGATTTGAGGCCAGCTTCAGCAACTTAGAGAGGGAAAGGGAGAGAGAGAGAGAGAAGGAAAGAGGGAGGGAGGAGATAGTCTATATAGAACTCTTATACTAGTCATCTGACTGAAGCTATTCTACTTTTATTTTATATATTAACTTATGTATATATGTATGTATGTATGTATGTATGTATGTATGTATGTATGTATTTATATGGTACTGGGGATTGAACTCAGGGGCATTCTACCTTTGAGCTACACCACCAGTCCTATTTTCTTTCTCTCTCTTTTTTTAAAAACAGGGTCTTGCTAAGTTGCTGAGGGTCTCACTAAATTGCTGCGGCTGGCCTCCAGTCTGTGATCTTCCTGTCTCAGCCTCCCAGGTATTGAAATTACAAGTGTGCACCAACATACTCGGCTTGAAACAATTTTATAATTCTTGACATGGACCTGCTTCTCTTTACTACTTCCCTTTTCCTCCTTCCATATCTCTTCCCTCTATATTTTTATTCTTTTTCTTTATCTTTCTCTACTCCTCTCTGTATCCCTCTCTCTGATCTTGTTAATATGAAACACTGAAACATGTTTTTTCTTATTATTTGGCATATTTAGGGAAAAGCTTATATTTTGTTATTAATTTAAAAGTTAAAGTGGGTGTGGTGGCACATACCTGTAATCTCAGTACTTGGGAGACTGAGACAGGAGGATCATAGGTTTGCAGCCAGTTTCAGCAATTTAACAAGGCCCTCAGAAACTCATTGAGACACTATTTCCAAATAAAGAATAAATAGAGCTGGGAGTGTATCTCAGAGGTAGAATGCTGGGTTCAATCCCCAATACTATAAAAACAAACAAATAAAAGTTAGTTGAGGGGATACTGTATTATTTATTTACTTATAATAATAGAACAACAGGCTATTTTTTATGTATGTGATCTTTAAGAACAAAAAATAGTCTATCCTTCTTTTGAACCCCTTTCAGCCCTTTCACATGGTTCTATTTACATGGTTCTTTTTATATTCTCCTTTGTACTATCTTTATGCCTGGAAGACCCAGTACAGTGCTTTGTACATAGTAAGGAATCAAGAAATATTGTCGAATGAATTTACTCTGAGCTATTGACTTTCAAAACAGTGTCCCATGTATCTTGAGATGGAAATGGGCTAATGACATGTAGTATGCTAATTCATTTTTCAAATTCATCTTTTAGGCAACATGAATAATTGTCTCTTCTAGTCACAACACTTATTCTTCTAATATTTATATTACTTAGCACCTAAAAGGCTATTTATGGCTGGGGGTAGAGCTTAGCAATAGAATGCATGCTTAGCATGTACAAGGCAATGTGTTGGATTAGTAGCACTGCAAAAAAGTAATAATAAAATAATATATATATATATATTTAACATTAAAAGAAAAGTATCACTGAAAGTTTAAACATATGCAAAATATCCTGAACAGTAATAGATGACAAAGGCAGAGATAGGAAATTTTAAGACTATATTGAATTACTAACTCCATTCCTGATGCCCAAGCCAAATGCCCATAGGTAATAAACATATACACAGAAAAGATATTACAATGAATACTTAAATCTTTTCACTAACAAATGATAGGGTAAAGTTACTTAATTGCTTAAGAGAAAAGTAAAGGAAATGTAAATGTAAATTTTCATAAGAATTGGAATTTTCTATATAGCTCGAGTATATAACTAGTTGCCTTATAATGGGCCCTGGATTGCTTAAAGTCTTATTATGAAATCAGTAGTAGAAATAGGTATTACATTTTCCCTAAGTTATTATTATCTTCATTTTCACAGAGAAAGTACTCCTCTCAGGAGAAGTAACTATCAATTTTTCCCTTCAGAAGTATTGTTATATTATATATAAATTACAAATTATGTATGTCTTTTCAAAAAGAAGATACTTTTAATAGTCATTAGATTTTTTTGCTGAACATAAACATTTTTTAGCCAAAAGAGAAAGTAGGACATTTCTCTTTCTTCCCCGAGCAGGTTCTGTTGTAGTATTTTCTTTCCTAATGTTTCAACAATTCTAAGCTACCAGTAATTTTATCAACAAGATATACAGATTTTTTTTTTCTAACATGAAATAGCAATTCTGAGGTAAACACATTTTATGAAACTTTATTTGTACCAATGTATTTTGGAGGAATTTGTTCAAAACATACAAAAATACCAAATATAATTGATCAAGTGAATCCCAATCATATCTCTATTAATGTAGATATTTAATATTAAAATTCCTATGGCAGGGCCTGGTGTATAATAAGAGTTGAGTAAGTATCCATTGAATCTATGCAAAACCAAGGAAGCATGAAATAGAGAAAATAATAGTTAAAAAAAGAAACTTCAAATAATTGTTTAAAAACTTGCCTTGTCAAAGATATTGAACTGACATAAAAAGCAAAGGACTAAACGTTAAACAGCCTAGCTTTGCTTTTTTATTTTTTAGTTATAATTTTTTGGGGGTAACTGGCAATTGAACTGAAGGGCATTCAACCTCTGAGCTACATCTACAGCTCCATTTTATTGTTACTTTTTTTTTTTTTGCGGTACTGGGGAGTGAACTCAGGGGTGTTCTACATCTGAGCTATACCCCCAGCCCTATTTTTTATTCTTTATTTTGAAACTGGGTCTCACTAAGTTTCGGAGTGCCTCACTAGGTAGCTGAGGCTGGCCTTGAACCTGGATCCTCCAGTCTCAGCCTCCTGAAAGCCCCCAGCCCTATTTTTTTTTTATTCTTTATTTTTGAAACACGGTCTCACGAAATTGCGGAGGGCCTCACTAGGTAGCTGAGGCTGGCTGCGAACCTGGATCCTCCAGGCTCAGCCTCCCAAATGCTGGGATTACAAGCATGCACTACCACACCCAGCTTTACTGTTACTTTTTGAAACAGGGCCTGGCTAAGTTGCTGAGCCTGGCCTTGAGCCTGTGTTCCTCCTGTCTTGGCCTCCTAAAAACTGGGATTCCAGGCATGCACCTGGAATATTAATATTTAATTCTTGCTCCCAATGTTTAGAGGAGGAGATGACTGGGTTGCAAGTTGGAAGTTCCACCAGCTATGCACATCTGCATCTCCCAAGTGTCAAGAAATATGGTGATCATCTTTAGTGCTCTGAGGAACAAGGTGGCCTTTCCAGGGCTGCTGCTCAAATGTGTTGACCAAAATAATTCCTCACTCAAGAAAGAGACTTTTCAAAATAGTGATAGACATGACAGATGCTTTAGTTGGAGATTATGCAGAAAGTTGCAGCATCGCTCTGTTTCTATTATTTGAATAATTTTTTAAAATGAAGCGTGTCTCCAGAGCTGTCAAGCTGATACCTTTTATAAATACTGACTTTTTTTAAAAAAATGAGAGATGAGTTATCTCAAAAATGACAGGCAATGTTCTCAGCAATGACTACATTCTTTTTCTTTCTTCTTCTTCTTCTTCTTCTTCTTCTTCTTCTTCTTCTTCTTCTTCTTCTTCTTCTTCTTCTTCTTCTTCATGTGTGTGTATGTGTGTGGTACTGGTGATTGAACCTAGGGTATTCTACCTCTGAGCTATACTCCCAGCCCTATTTTATTGTGAAACAGGGTCTCACTAAGTTGTAAAGGCTGGCCTCGAACCTGAGGTCCTTCTGTCACAGTCTCCCAAGTACTGGGATTACAGACATGCTCTACCACGCAGAAGCAGGGCAGGGACCTGGGAGCATGAAGGATTAAAAGAGGTCATCTGTATGAAGAACAAAAACAGGGAAGGTTAGTAAAATATAAAGGTATCATTGACCAGGGAAGGACTATGGAAATCAAAACTTCAGTTCCTTCTGTGGGCTGCATTCTGAGGACAACCTGGGTAAACAAGGATGGGGGGAGGCGAGCAGACAAGTGACCCCAGGAGATGAGAGCCCACCAGCCCAGGAGAAAAGAATTCAAATTAAGGATTTAAACTGGGCAAAACACATGGGCCCCCAAGACCCAATTCTGACCAATAATAAAAGAGCAGATAGGGAACCTGGAGAAACAGTTCCCAGCCTTGAATGCAGGCTCTATCTGAGACATAAAGGAGGATAGATACTATGTTTGCTGAGAAGCTTGGAAAACCAAGTGTGAGAAAAAGCAAACTTTTTCTCCAGCCTCATAGTGCTGCCGGAATTTATTCTCATGATAAGGAAGCAAGCTTCTTGGCGTGGTGATTGGTAAACTGTGTTCCAGATTTCTAATATGCTTGGATACATTATGAAGAATGGACAAAGAAATGTAGGACAAGGAGACTTAGGACAGGAAGGTGGTTAGATTATAGACTGTATCTTTTTCATTCAGGTTTCTGTACAAAGCATCTTATGACTTTATGAAAGAAAGTCTGTCTATTGTTTTTCTGCCTATAAGTATCAATCTGAAGCTTTCAGTAAATGTGCAGTTGCTGAACCTGTCGTGCTCTGCATCCCCTGCGTCCCGCGGACCCTTGCCCAGGGAACCCAACGCACTAGACGTTGACAGAACCTCAAAAATTTTTCAAAGCCCACCTCCCTAGAACTTTAATAGTTACTCTCTTTCAGAGAACCCCTCCTCCCCCCACGTGTGTGTGGGGGGGAGGAGCTATTTTTATCTTCTATCTTTTCTTGGCTTACAAATAAACTTTCATATTTCTATACCCTTTATTAGTCCTTGGACTCATTTGTCAAAATCTACTGGACAAGAACCCAGTAAGAAGAGACACCTCATATCAATGCCAAGCTTGCAAACTTAATTTCACTTAAAAAAATTACTGCATCACAAAGCAAACTCAATCTACCACATTGTATTTCCACTCAAACTACTAAGTTACTGGCTAATATCAGAATTAGTGCTGTATTAAAATTACAACAAATACTAATTTATGGTCTGATGTCTTTGCATTGTTTTGGAACACCAGAACAGGTAAGTCTTGCCAGTTTTCTCATTAATGATAAGGTCCTGGACAGCCAAACTGTACTGGCCATCTCCATTGAGTCTGATTTGTGAAACAAAAAGCCTATTTAAGAAAGGTGTTGTGGTTCATGCTTCTAGTCTCAGCTACTGGAAAGGCTGGGGGAGAAGGATCCCTTAGGCCTATGAGTTCAAGTACACCCTGGACAACATAGAAAGACCCCACCTCAAAAATCAACCGGACAAAAAAGCCTAGTTATTTACTAATTCAGAATAAGAAAATGTACTCATTATTCTTTATTTCAAGGAACCATTCTGGAAGCCAGATTAACATAACATTAATACAGAAACAAGATGACATTGTATTAGCCTCAAATGTACTTTTAAGCTGAGTGCAGTGGTATAGTCCTGTAATCCCTGTACTTGGGAGGCTAAAGAGGAGGATCACTGGTTCGAGGCCAGCCTTGGCAATTTAACAAGACCCTGTTTCAAAATAAAAAATAAAAGGCTGGGGGTGTAGCACAGTGATAGAGTGTCCCTAGGTTCAATCCCTAGATCCACAAAAGGAAGATCACATTCTATCTAAATTAAATAGATCTACTTGAACCCCACTCTCACCAGAAGATAAATCTGCATATTATGCTACCATTGGGTAATACAGGACATTTGTCACCCAAAATCTTGCTCGTTTCAATATAAGTCTTTATCTTTTTCTCTCTTTATGTGTTGGGTGGAAATTTTTAAAAGTACAGCTGTCTAAATTTTCAAATCTATTTATAGAATAAGCATTTGTGCAGATTTATCCTTCTAAATTTATTATTGAAAAACAGTTGTCAGAAACACCATTTACCTCTGGTTTAGAGAGACGACCATTCTAATGCAATGACCTGTCTCCAACAAGATACTACTATGTTTGCTGGGATTCTCAAAGGCTGTGATCCCCTTCCTTTTTAGTTTCTTGCTTTTATTTTGTGAATTATTATGATAGAAAACAAAGGTACTACTTTTTCTATTTTCAGTGATTTGAGTAAAAAAACCTATTGCTTTAGAGAAGAAAGAGCTAATCAAAAAGATCTAGTGACTGATGTAATCTTGAATGCAGATAAAGTTTCTTCTGAGAATCTTCTACCTTACCAAGAAGCACCAACTCCTAGAATTGATTGCTGAATTTGCCCAGTGTTTCCTTTCACTGGGCAAATTCAGCAATCATGGTTTGTGAGGACAGTTTTGTGCCCTCTCACCACATTAACAAAGGCTATTACGTTAATCTTATTTGTGCTATATCTTTGTATGATAAAAGTTAACTATTTAAAATTAATAGTAATTTGTCTCTTTTTTGGGGAAGTGAGGGTCAATGTTAACTGTGTAGTAATTTAGGGAAATAAAAATAAGTGGGCCAGCTGGGCGCGGCAGACATACTTGTAATCCCAATACTTGGGAGGCTGAGACAGGAGGATCCCAGATTCACAGCCAGCCTCAGCAACTTAGTGAGGCCCTCTGCAACTTAGTGTTGAGGTGATTTCCTTCCATCCTTGGTTTCTTCTTTTTTTGCAGGGTTGGGGCTACTGGGAATTGAACCCAGGGGCACTCTACCTCTGAGGTACACCCCTAGCCCTTTTTATTTTATTTTGAAAGAGGGTCTTTCTAAGTTTCTGAGGCTAGGCTCGAACCTGTGACCTTCCTGTCTCATTCCCCTAGACTAGGATGACAGGCGATCACCATCATGCCCAGTAGAATTACAAATATTTTGAAGAAAAGGTACTTCAAAAATTAAATGACATTTAGTAAGCCATGTACTACTGACTTATAGGGTATAGGATATTTTGAGATGATGTTGGAATATGTTTAAATTCTCAAATCAATGAAAGTACATAAAATGTATAAAACATGAATGTAGTATTAAGTGATAAATGGTGCATAAAATGGCTTGTGAAAGCACAAATGTCATTGTGTCTATGGACAAGGTCTAGATCAAATGGTTTTCTTTTCCTTTCTTCTTCTTTTTTTTTTTTTTCTTTCTTCAGTATTGGGGATTGAACCCAGGGGCATTTTACTCCCAAGCTACACCTCAGCCCTTTTTGTGGTTTATTTTGAGACAACATTTCCCTACGTTGCTGAGGGTCTTGCTATGTTGCTGAGACTAATCTTGAACCTGCGATCCTCTTGTTTAAGCCTCCCAAGTACTGGGATCACAGATGTGAGTCACTATGAGGATTGTGGGAAAAATAGTTCCAAAATGTGCCTGTGTTCAATAGCATTGCAGATCGTAGGTTCTTGGTTTCTTTTTCTATTTGCCTGTGAAAGAAGAGCTCTGGGAAAGTAGAACCCATAGAAAATTACTTCTGGAATATGCCATAAAGGAGGGAAGCTAAAAATAATTCTTCCAGTGGAAGCATTCTCATACCTTAATCCAGTCATTAGTTTTAGAAAACAAAATTATTTTTATACAAGATTCACTTTAATCATGTCTGAGGATAATAAAATATTTAGTTAAGTGGTGAGTACTAATGAGAAAAGGGTCTTAAAATTTTCTCAAACAATCTTCATTTATATTTTTGCTTTGAAATGGATTTGCTTATCAGTCATGGTGGCACATGTCTATAATACTAATACTTGGGAGGCTGAAACAGGAGGATTGCAGGTTCCAGGCCAGTGCACAGTAACTTAGACCTTCAGCAACTTAGTGAAACCCTGTTTCAAAATAAAAAAATAAAATAGGGCTGGGGGTGTAGCTCAGTGGTAGAATGCTCCTGTATTCAATTCTTAATACTCCCCAAAAAGATACTTTTACTTTTTGTTTTTCTTGGAAGGGGGGAATATTTTTATAAAGGAAAACAGACAGATAATTCCTGCTTTCATGAGACTATTTAAAAACACTAAAAATAAACGCAAAAGCTTTTTTGGCATATAAAATATTGTTGCTTTTTTGTCCAAATACTAAATTTATGAAAACTGGAACAGTAGTAGGAGGATTGTATTTCTTCTCACTCTGAAACTCTAAAAATATGTCTTTATAGGAAAAGGACTAAAACAAGATACTTTTAAAAAATAAGCATTATAAATGAATCTTCTATTTAAAATGTTCAATTCAAATAGGTTTTTATCAATAACTTGTTGTAAATTGCTTTTTTTTCTTTAAGGCTAGACAGATATGAACTTTATATAAGTATATGAGTAGATATAAAGCTTAACTGACTAAAATCTTTCAATTACTAATGAGATGTAGTGATTCACTGGAAGGACTACTACAAGAACAATAATA
This sequence comes from Graphiurus murinus, assembly GCA_004027655.1. Classification (NCBI taxonomy): domain Eukaryota; kingdom Metazoa; phylum Chordata; class Mammalia; order Rodentia; family Gliridae; genus Graphiurus; species Graphiurus murinus. Next base: position 78,813 of record PVLC010003058.1, read on the forward strand.
GAATTTTTGTACTACAGTCATGACATTTCAGTGACCTTCAAATTCAATAACTACCTTTTTTTTAAATTCAATAACTACCTTTTTCTAAAGGTTATAATCATATTTTTAAAAATATTGCTTCATTAATTTATACCATTCATACTATAAATATCATTTATTTATATAGCATTAATAAATGCCATCATAATATATCAGTGAACCTGTTAACAATAGCTTTAAGATTGATGAATATTTGAACTTTTATTAAGAGATTCTAAATGCACAAGACTAATTAAATCTTCTCATTCTAAAAGAGCAATGCTAGCCGGGCGTGGTGGCGCACACTTGTAATCCCAGCATTCGGGAGGCTGAGACCAGAGGATCCGGGTTTGCGGCCAGCCTCAGCTACCTAGTGAGGCACTCCGCAACTTAGTGAGACTCAGTTTCAAAATAAAGAATAAAAAAAAAATATGGCTGGGGGTATAGCTCGGAGGTAGAATGCCCCTGAGTTCAATCCCCAGCACCGCCAATAAATAAATAAATAAAAGTTAAAAAAAAATAAAAGAGCAATGCTTAATTATCCTGACTACACAATTTGTAACAAAGATGTTAATAGAGTATTCTCCTTTCATACATTAAGTGGTATGGGGACCCTGTCAATACAACAATCCTTTTAGCTAGGTATGATGATGCACACCTGTAATCCTGGTACTTGAGAGGCTTGCAGAGGATTGCAGGTTTGAGGCTAGCCTTTGCAAATTAGTAAGACCCTCAGCAACTTAGCAAGACCCAATCTCAAAATAAATAAATAAATAAATAAATAAATAAATAAATAAATAAATAAATAAATAAATGAAATGGGGCTGTAAGCCAGTGGTATAGCACTGCTATGTTCAGTCCTCAGTACTATAAAAAAGAAAAAATAATATAAATTAATAGTAATTAATTAATAGTAATTAAATATGTTTTCAGTGCTGCCCAGGGTTGTTGTTGTTGGTTATTTTTTTGTTTGTTTGTTTACTTCATTTTTTATTTTGAAACAGGGCCTTGCTAAGTTGCTGAGGGTATTGTTAAATTGCTGAGGCTGGGCTTGAACCTGTGATTCTCTTTTCTCAGCCTCTCATGTATGGGGATTACATGGACGCACCACTATTCCTGGTTTATCTTCAATCTATCATATTTATGATTTGTGCTTCAATACAGGTTATAAAGAACACCACAGAGAGAACATTTATGTTTTGTGTATGTAACAACCACTGGTAGATTAAAAATAGTTAAAAATTCAACCTATAAGGTTCCCAAGCTGAAGTGTTCCATCAAACTTCCAAGAGTGCCACAAAATTGGGCCATCTTCCCTTGCTTGCTCTGACCATCCTAGGATGATAATAACTACATATTCTGATCTATCTTCAATAGGATATAGAGTCAGCTCTCCTTACTTGGGACCTATATTGATATAGGTCCATACTTTCTAATTTGACAGAAAGGGAAGCTTATGAGTACATTTGAATAATATTAAGCTAGTGGAAATATTTGAATAAATTGAATAAAGGCAAATTATTCATTTTCAAATATATATGTATATGTCATATATACATATATATAATACACACACACACACACACACACACACAGACACACACACACACATATATTAGTTCCACTTCTAAAAAGAAAAGAAACTGAAGGAGAAACTTAGAATAAAACCCACTACACACAGATATTGTATAGGATTTCAGAGCCATGCCAAAAAGGCCCTACTGGAGTGTTAAGGAAAATAGAGGGGATGAGGAAGAAATAGATCTTCTCCTTAAATGAACTTTACATTTCCTCTCCATCCCCCAGGTAAACGGAAGCGAAAAGGTTATTTCAATAAAAAAATGATAAGAGCACTTACTATGAAACTTAATAAGCAGCAGAAAATATTCTTTTTACTCTAATTTTAAAGTTTTACCTTTTTTTTTTTGTGCTCTGGATTAAACCTAGGAGCAGTCTATCTTAGAACTATACCACTACCGCCCCCCCTCCCCCCGTTTTGGAAACAGGATCTCACTAAATTGCTGAGGCTGACCTTCAACCTGAGATCCTCCTGCCTCAGCTTCTCAGGTACTGAGATTATAGGCTTGTACCACCATGTCCGGCTTATTTTATTTTATTTTTTATCATGCTGGGGATTAAGTCCAGGACATTGTGCATGACAAGCATGCAGTCTACCACTGAGCTACATCCCTAGCCCAAAATATCATTTTCAGAGAAAAAAATAAATCAGTCTAGTTTCTAAGACAATCTCATTTTTCTGAACTTTGAAATCCTAAAAAAAGGAGCATATTAAATAAGATAAAACACATTTGCATATGGAGCTATTGAGAAATTTCAATATAAATGTGTCACCACCCATTAATTATAGATATTAAAAAGTTTGGTTTTATTTTAAGGTTTGGTTTCTACTTCAAATAGTACTACTCACTTTAAAATTATATCTAAAAAATTATCCATGGCAGAAAAATTTACATTTCATACTATACCAATGAAACACCATTTAAAAATTTAAAAATATTAACTTATGTTTCTTCCATTAATGCTCTTAATTTTTGCTTCTTTATAGTTCTATGTATACACTTTTTAATTTTTATTTATTTATTTTTTAGTACTGGGGATTGAACCCAGGGGCATTCTACCTCCGAGCTATACCCCAGTCCTGTTTTTTTTTTTTGTTTTTTTTTTAGGTCTTTATTTTGAAACAGGGTCTCACTAAGTTCTGGAGGGCCTCACTAAATAGCTGAGGCTGGCCTCGAACCCAGATACTCCTGTCTCAGCCTCCCAAGTACTAGGATTACAAGTGTGTGCCACCATGCCTGGTTCCATTTATTAAAAAAGAAAACTGTTTGCCTATTAAATGAATTTCTTAATCTTTAAATCCTTTCTTTGAATGCAGGGTATTTACATATTAATGACATGTAAATACACTAAACAATTGAAGTTTTACAGAAAACAAAACTTTAAAAATAAGTCTTAATTTTAAAATTGTTCAGTTACTCAAGATGAAAAAAAATACCCTTAGAAATTAAAATAAGGAATCCTTCTGTCTTATCTTATGTTTAAATGGATTTTATTTCTTTATTTGTATCATTTGTGACCATGCAAATATGTATTTGAAGCCTCATGTTTAAGTAAAGGAGAAATTAAAGAAAGCAGACAGGCAGAGAAGGACATGATTTGACAATAGAAAACTGTAATAAGTTCTAATAGATTATAAAAATGCAAAACCATTAAGGTAAATCTCTTTCAAGTGTAGGTTTATAGTTTAGAAAGAAAAAGACTGACCACCAAGGTTTGGTTCTCTTAAAACTAGATTACCAAAATACCCGAGACTTTGCAAAAGACGGTTTGGCACCTTCATCTGAGAGGCAAAAAGCAAACCAGAGAATGAATCATCAAAAGGGGAACACTAGCCTGGCATGGTGGCACACATCTCTTGGGAAGCTAAGAGAGGAGGATTGCAGGTTTGAGGCCAGCCTCCGCAACTTAGTGAAACCCTATTTCAAAATTAAAAAGTAGAAAGTCCTGGGGGTATACCTAGGAGGTAGAATATCTCTGGATTGAATCTCCAGTACCCAAAAGTGTGTGTGGGGGGGTACCTGACACTTTTTTCCACTCTATTTGCAGATAGAAGTTAGAAAAGCCAATTATAAATATTAACTTGAACCCCCTTATCTTACTGTTTCTTTCCAATAGTACTCAGTGCTAAAGCTTAATCTTCTATTAGTTGCTTTAAGACAAGTCATTCTCTCAAGGCATCTGATTTCTGGTGTTTAGTGGTGATATCTATGTCAAAGAGTTGTGGGAAACTGGTATACATTTTCGCCTATGGTTTTATATGTTTCCCACAACTCTGATGTAGATATTTTCCATCAGTAGATGTTTTCCATAATAATTATGATTACAGGTGGAAAAGACCAAGGGAAATAATTTAATAATAATATCTAATAGTAATTTCACCTAAAGTGAAATGTCTGACTAGCCTCAGTTTCTACTTAGGTAATGGAATATGGAAGAGGATGGCTTTTGGTTATAACAGATTTAACTTTGATATGAAAACGGAAATTTTGAAAATTCATATTAAGATATGTTTCTGGATGGAGTACAAGGCCAGTAATCAGACAAAATGACATTTTCATGTGTCTGTCACCAACATTAACAAATGGAACATATTACTTTCCCTTCCAATATCTAAATTAATTAAATGTCTAATATGGGCCTCATAGTGTGCATGACAATATTTTATCCTACATGGCAATGGCAGATTTTTTTTTTCTATGAAAAGTATTAAGTTTGAAATTGCAAACTTTGGGGACAAATAGGATACAGGGAGATATAATATTTTTTGTTACCACCAAAACTTTACTTATGTATCTGTTTATTTATTTGGTACTGAGGATTGAACCCAAGAGCATTCTACCTCTGAGCTACACTCTCAGCCCTTTTTAGTTTATATTTTGACACAGGGTCTCACTAAGTTGTTGAGGGTTTTGGTAAAGGCTGGGCTCAGCAGGACATAGTGGTACATGCTTCTAATGCCAGTACTTGGGAGGCTGAGATAGGAGAATCAGGGGTTCGAGGCCATCCTCAGCAATTTAGCAAGGCCCTCCACAACTTAGTGAGACCTCATTTCAAAATAAAAAATAAAGTAGGACTGGGCATGAAGCTCAGAAGTAAAACACCCTTGGGTTCAATCCCTAGTACCAATAAAATAAAATAAAATAAAATGGATGACCTTGAACTTGTGATCCTCCTGTCTCACCCTCCCAAGGGTATTTTACCTGTGAACTAAACACCCAGCCCTATTTAATTTTTTATTTTGAAACAGTCTGGCTAAGTTGCTGAGGCTGGCCTTCAGCCTGCCATCCTCCTATCTCAGCTTCCCTGCGATTATAGTTGTGCGGCACTCTGCCTGGTTAGAAGCATGTGCCACTGCACCCGGCTAAGGGGCTGTGGGGGCTTAATTCCATCCTTCTAATTTGCTTTGCATCAACCTTTATAAATGTGTGTGTGTGTGTGTGTGTGTGTGTGTGTATGTGCCAAATATTCACCCTACCTGATCCCATCTCAAGCACATGCTTTTAATCTTGACTGCATGTGCAGAGCAAAAATCTTCTGCTCATACTCTTCACAGGGTCTATTCACCTTGTTTTATGCTAGGGTCCAAAAATAATTCAAAGCACAGGAAAAAGGAGAGAGGGTGGCCAGACCTTCTGGCTCAAAAATAAATTTCTATTGTAAAATGGCATAGTTTCAAAGCAGTACTGAATGACCTTATCCATCAGAAGAGCTCCAGAAAACAGGAAAACAGCATGGCATTAGAGGGCCATTTTGATGATCTGGAAAGCCATGGAAGGGAAAAGTGGGGCCATTAGAAATGGCCACAATAATATCTTCCCTTTTTCCTGACTTCTCCCATGTTCTATTTAAGCAGTCAGCAAGTAATTGCAAAAAAAGTTTAGCCTGCTTGTTATTATTCTTTTCTCCTTCACTGGCAAGTGCACAAGATTGTTTATGAATCATAAAGGCCAATGTGATTTATTATTAATGAGAGGTTACCTTTTGAGCCTTTCACATCTGAAAATTGCCATGTCTAATGGCATTTTAAAACATAAGGTTTTGTCGTTAACAAATTAGTGACTCAAAACAGCATTTTTAATTCTGTCCAGTAGACTGTTTCATTGTGCCATGGTTAAAATACCAGGAAGTATTTTGGATATGGTGGCACACTCCTGTAATCCCAGTACTTGGGAGGCTCAGACAGGAGGATCACAGGTTCACAGCCAGCCTCAGCAACTTAGCAAATAGCAAGGCCCTCAGCAACTTATTGAGACCCTGCTTCAAAATAAAAAATAAAAAGAACTGGGAGTGTAACGTGGAGGTAGAATTCCCCTGGATTGAATTCCCCAGCACCACACACACACACACACACACACACACACACACACACACACACAGTGTTTCATTATCTTCTAGGGTTGAACTTTTTCTTTTTCTTTAAGTGTTTATAGTCTTTATGATCCATATGAATATCATATTAAACTTTGGCCAAAAGCAAAATGCAAAAATGCATTCTTATCTTGAGATAAGTAGTTAAAAAGGAATTGATTTTTTTCTTCTAAGTCTAGCATACTATTACTAATCTAATAGTATGAGCTCAACATGTGTACTGAATATGTTCTTACCAAAACTCAAATTTATGCATTATATTACATTTATAGACTGTTATAATGAGTTGACCATGTGTTTGCTTTTAGGCAGTTGGCCTGAATAAAATATATCCATGAGCAAAATATTCTTTCAGAAAAGTGATCAGTTTTATAATTAATACATGAATTTAACTGAAGAACAGACCTGAATAAAGAATGGACTTAAAGTTCATCCCTATTTCTATTTACTGGATATATTCATGGAATTATCCATTCTTGGTTTTATAAATATACATGGTAGCAGGCATGTAAGCCACAGACAGGCCTTATCATCAGACATATGGTCTTTATTTGATTTGTGAAATAGTTTTGGTCAGTAAAATCTAATATGTTTCCATTTTGAAAAAAAATTTTTTTTACTGTTCTTAATATGCCATGGAAGAAATCAAATAGATTCACATGTAAATTTTCATATATGCCCATGAGTGTGCACAAAATGGAGGGAAAATATCCTAGAATGCTTTTTCTACCAAAATTATGGATGATTCTTTAACGAATGAATTTCAGATCAATATAAATGAATGCTTAGTTATAAATGACAAAAACCAATCCATGTAAACATGGCTATATGTCTTGTTTCCAGGTTCCAAGTGCATGATGTCAAGATTGAATTAAAATTAATATTAATCTCAATGAGAAGTATTGAAATGAGCATTTTGTTATTTTACTGGTAAGTTGTATTTTTAACTAATAAACTGAAAATTCAGAAACTTTCAGCTGGTAGCATTTTGCTACAAGATTTGGATTTGACATTTCCTTTAACTCTTAGGGGTGCGACATCCCCAGGTATTTAATTTAAATTTTTGGTACTGTTGATCAAACCCAGGGGCATTCTACCTCTGAGCTATACCCCCAGCCCTATTGTATTTTTTGTTTGGAAACAAGATCTTGCTAGGTTGCTGAGGGTCTCCATACATTGCTGAGGCTGTCCATGAATCTACTATCCTTCTGTCTCAGCTTTTCCAGTACATTATAGGCATGTGCCATCATGCATAGCTTAAATTTTAAGACAGGGTCTTATTTTAAGACAGGACTAAGTTGGGTAGGCTGGCCTCAAACTTGCAATACTCTAGCCTCTTGAGTTACTCGTATAACAGGTGTGCTCCACTGTGCCAGGCTTTCTTTACCGTGTGTGTGTGTGTGTGTGTGTGTGTGTGTGTGTGTGTGTATGTGTGTGTGTGGTACTGGGGACTGAACTTAGGGGCATTCTACCTCTGAGCTACAGCCCCAACCCTATTTTATATTTAGTTTGAAATAGGGTCTTACTAGGTTCCTCAGAGTCTCACTATGTTGCTAGGCTGTCCTTTAACCTGCCATCCTCCTGTCTCAGCCTCTCAAATACTGGAATTACAAGCGTGCACCACCACACCCCGCTTCCTTTAACTTTAAATTCAATGATTTTTACATTTTCACTATGATTGACATTGCACAACAATATGATGTTTATTTCTTCAATCGTTAGGTTGATATATGATGTCTTTGAAAATATGTAATATTCTCTAGTGTGTAAATGTTTTAAAATACCATAAAACTTTCAGAATGTTTTTGATTATTATAATTATTATACTATAGTCATTAACATTATTGATGGAAACTATATTTTAATGAAATTGGCATGCATAGCAACAGGCTGAGGCACTCCCATTATTCATAGTTGGCAGATCATTGGAAAGTAAAAATAAAACATTCAGATACTATTATTATCTCTTCTTTAAAAATGAAGATAGTTGTATTCACTTGCAACATACTGGAGAATGAATCTAAATATGCACTTCTCATAGAGCCTGTTCACAGGAAAGGAAGAATGACAGGTTCTCAAATATGTATCTTTTTTCTCAATGACACAAATGAAAAAGGTCACTACAATTTATATACATATGTATCAAAATCTCTTGGGATTCTGATAGATAGAAGCAAATAAGAAATAAATAAGAAAAAACCAGATTTGAAGTATTTACCTTTCTAAGAGAGAAATATTAAATCTGAAAAGTGAAGTATCTTTGACAACAAAATTAAAGTTTATCTGAAATAGGATATATAATAGTGTTTCACACCACTTGGATAAAATGACATAGATATTTCAATATCATTCCTGGATTACATAGATTCATATGTGGGCTGGGGGTGTGACTCAATGGTAGAAAGCTTGGCTAGCATGTGTGAGACTCTGGTTTTGATTCCTAGGACTGTAAAACAAATAAAGAAATAAATGCTTACATAAGCATTTACTTATGTCAAATTATTTTTAAAAAGAATATGCTGGCTTTATGACTTGGGAAAATAATGTAGCTTCTCTGTAAAGTAGTATATTCCTTACCTATTAAATGAAGATAACAGCTTTCATATGAGAATTAAATGAAATATTTTAATAATGTACCTCTAAAATAGCTACAGTTAATTTTCTATTAAGAATATCCATCGCTGGGCATGGTGGCTCATACCTATAGTTTCAGTACCTGGGAGGCTGAGACAGGGGGATCACAAGTTCGAGGACAACCTGGTAAAGTTAGGAAGACTATCAGCAACTCAGTGAGACCCTATTTGAAATTTTTAAAAGAAAGGGCTGGGGATGTGGCTCTGGGGTTGAATGCCCTTGGATGGTTCAATCCCCAGTTCCAAAATAACAATAATAATAATAATAATAATAATAATAATAATAATAATAATAATAATGAAAAGGGTTGGGAGTGTAGATCAGTAGTAGAACACTGTTAGGTTCAAACCCCAGTACCACAAAATTTTTTTACTGGTACATTTTAATTATAATAGTGGGATTCATTGTGATATATTCATACCTGCACAAAACATAATTTAGTCAATCAAAATTCTATTTCTATAAATAAATATTTTGGTCTCTAACTCTTTTAAAATACATTAATAATATAACATGTAATATAATGAGAAAGCACATCAGCTACCAGCTGCTTCAAGGTTGTGTCTGATGAGTCTTTGAACTCCTAACTTATTATGGACAAAGAAAAGAACAGCTCATTCTCAGCAATTATGTTTTTCCAAAGACAGCGACCCAAGGCAGCGCAAGGACACCTTTTAATTTGTGAACAAGTGCATACTCTGCAGTGACAGCCCATCAAAAAGCTTCATAACATATCTTTTCGCCTCTTTCACAGTCTAGTTTTCCAGGATATTCTACTAAGAAAATCCTTAGGAAAAACATGAGTAACATATGGTCCATTCCAACCAGTGTCTGATACTGTGTTTCTATGGCAACCATAACAGCCTAAATGTTAACATTTGGAACATTCTATAGTTACCATTTCTCATGTTAACAACAAACTTTTTTAGGGAAACTCCTGATTTCGTGCTAGTGGATTTGAAAGAGTGAGTCGCTTTCAAAAACTTATGGTTTTTTTTTTTTTTTAATCTACAATAAGAAAGAGGAAAGATGAGTTTTTGGCATCTCTTTTCCTTATCTGCTTCCCCATTTCAGATAAGTTTCTGATTGTGTTTCTTTGGCTCATATTTTCCCAAATTGTAAATTATGGAACCATCCTAGGTGTCCATCAACAGATGAATGGATAAAGAAAATGTGGTATATACACTCAGTGGAATTTGACTTAACCACAAAGAAGAACAAACTATGTCATTTGTAGGAAAATAGATCGAAGTAGAGAATAATTATGCTAAGTGAGATCGGCCAGTTTCAGAAAGTCAAGGGTCCTATGTTTTCTCTGGTATATGGAAGCTAGAGAGAAAATAGGAAACAAAAGGGACTTCAGATAAATGAGGAGAGAAATAAACAGAATAGAGGAAGTGTATTGGGGGAGAGAGGTGGGAAGGGAAAAAAGAGGATTAAGGAAGTAAACAGCTCAAATAATATTATGTCCATATAGAAAGGTATCACTACCAATCTCTCTAAAATGTATGGGAAAGGAGGAAGGATAGCTGGTGGGATGGAGAAAGAAATACACCAAATGATGTGTGCTTATAGAAGTACAGCACGTTGAATCTCCCTGTGACATATAATTACAATGAGCCAATAAAAGGATGAAAAATACATAAATCTAAAAATTTGAAACAATGTATTTTTGACATATAATCAAGGCTGATCACAGATTCTTAAGAATAGAAAAGGAAAGCCCAGGAGTGCATGCCTGTGATCTCAGTGCTTGGGAGGCTGAGACAGGAGGGTCACAGGTTCAAGGCCAGCCTCAGCAACTTAGCATGGCCCTGTCTGAAAATCATAAATAAAAGAGAGCTGGCGGTGTAGCTGGGAGGTAGAATGCCTCTGGCTTTAATCTCTAGGAAAGAAAGAAGAAAGAAAGAAAGAAAGAAAGAAAGAAAGAAAGAAAGAAAGAGAGAGAGAGAGAGAAAGAAAGAAAGAAAGAAAGAAAGAAAGAAAGAAGGAAAGAAAAAGAAATGCTTTGATATAATAAGTTCTCAATGACAAGTCCTATGACTTTCCTGTGTTAGCACTTTCTTCCTAGTAAGATACTATCTTTTCTAAAGTGAGACTACTAATGGGCTTATTGTCCTAACACAGATGCCTGATCTGGGCTCCCTTTAGTTTGAAACAAATTCTTTCAGTCAGTAAGAGCTCTCCACAAGAAGTTAGAAGGGACTGTGAGAGATATTAAGAATACCTGAGTTTAATGACTAATCATCCTAATTCAAAATGCAAGTGCTGAGATGTACTATTACACCTCGCCCATGCATTTGTGCTTTCAATTTCTTACTTAGCTCTGTGAGATGCTGTGAGGAAAGCCATCCTCAGAAGGACCAAAATACTATAATTATCTTAACAAGTGTATTTACGACTAGATTTAAATTTAAGATAGGCGAGTGTTCAACCTAAAAAGCATAAAGGAAATAAATAGCTTTTACAGTATGTGGCCCATAAGTAAATTCTACTCCATACATTTCCTTCATGCAAATATTCTAAATCTAGTGTCATTTTACGGTGCAGTTGCATTTTGCATTTCTCCTAATGATTTAAATAAAATCTAATCATAAGAATAGGAACCAAGAATTATTATTATTGCCTATAGTATTTCATAAAGATGCTCTTACATAACCCTTCTGCTCAGGAAGGTCCAAAACACAGAATGGATGGTTAATTGTATAGCCATGATTTCCCATGGAATTATTCAGATATTTCAAATTGTATTATATACTTTGGGCCAAAAAATAACTTCTACTTCAACTAAAATATATTATTATATATGATATAGTTCAGATAATAACTATTATTATTAAAATTATATGACAATAATGTACTGAAATGTATCATATATTTAATACAATAAACATTGTATTAATAAAATATATTATTGAATATATTTAACAATAATAACAGTAACTAGTATTATTATTACTTAAGAGGAGTTCTTGCTATGCTGCTGAGACTGGTCTCCAACTCCTGAACTCAAAAGATTCTTGCTAATGTCTCAAGGCATGAACAGATATTTTCTTTCAAATGACTTACAGTTTAAAGTAAAAATACATGTGTTACGCCACTATTTATGATATATTTTCAACATTACACCACTATTTATGATATATTTTCAAGATTTGTGTCCATAATTGACATATAAAAAAGAATAGGACTAATTTCTCATTTTCACTGTATTTTCATGTGTATGTGTGTGTGTGTGTGTGTGTGTGTGTGTGTGTGTAAGTGATGTGGGGAATTGAATTCAGGGGCATTCTATTGCTAAGCTACACTCCCAGCCCTTAACTTACTGAGGCTTGCCTTGAGCTTGTGATCCTCCTGTCTCAGCCTCCCAAGTTCTGGGATCACAAGCATGCATTACTTGTGCAGTACATTTTCTATCAACAAGTTGTTTTATAAATTTCATCTTAATAGGTAAGATGTCAAGATGATAGCAATCACAGGCTGGCTTTTACCTTACAAACTGAGCTAAGAGCTATATTCACACATAAATAATTTGCTGGTAATAAATTAAAGATTTCTCAGCATGTGAAATATTACTTCAATTTGATAGCTGGTTGGTACATTAGAGCTCTTTCATTGGAGTAGAAAAACTTCATAAAACCTAATTCCCTGGTTATTTATGTAACAATACCCAAACACTTACTGACCCCCTTTGTCTATTAATTAGCATTTTCATGATCAGATTATTTGAGAATCTTAATTGAGCATAATAATCATTGGGCAAGCCAGTATGAAGCAGGCCATTGAGTGAGTTAAACTGCTTTTCATCAGGAACACAGATTCAAACTCTTCCTGTCCAATGCTTGCCTAAAAAAAAAATCTTTTTTTTTTTTGGTACTGGATATTGAACACAGAGGCATTCTACCTCCAAGCTATGTCCCCAGCCCTTATTTGTTTGTTTTGAAACAGGGTCTCAAGGTCTTACTAAATTACTGAGGCTCTCTTCAAGCCTGTGAGCTTCCTGTCTCAGCCTCCCAGTACTGGGATTACAGAGATGTGCCACCACCACGTCTGGCACGAGATTGTATTTGGAAGGACTAAAAAGTTTACTAAAATGGCTTGGGAATGAATTTGCAAGTTAAACCTTATGAGAGTGGGATATAGGAAATGTAAAACCACTTGTTATGTCTTTCTGCAAAGAAGATTTCACTAAAAGTCAAAAACAAAATCACAGTTGGGTATTACAGTAGCTGTCCTTCAACAAATTTGGGATTTGCCAAAAGGAGATAGGATTGTAGATAGATGAGTGCCAGAATAAATAGTTATTTATCGTTAGGTTTCCTGAAAAGTGGTGAATACTGATTGACTTCCAAAAATGAAAGGACTAGGTACATATTTTCTGTTGCAGCTGGAGAAGTATATAAACTGAACTGAACCTTGTGGGGGTATTCAGAGAGGTTCAAGACGCCGGTAAGGCCTATCTTCCTAAATCAGCTAAGTTTAAATGTATAAGACAGTTAAACATAGGCTTGGTAGCACCTGCCTATAATCCCAGTATTTGGGAGGCTGAGACAGGTGGATCATTGGGTCAAGGCCAGTCACACACACACACACACACACACACACACACACACACACACACACACACCAACACCACCAATAAGAGCTACAAAAAAGCCTATTGTTTGGCTCTTTAAACTTGGCAATGAGTAATTGAAATAGGCACAAACTGAATGTGTAATTTTCACATCATTGAAACTTCTTTGAGCACCAAATAAAGGAAACATCAGATCATAAAAATAACAATGAAATGCACACACATTACCTTTTAGTCTTAAAACTAGTTGGAAAGTAAGCAAACAGAAGAATATCATCCACGAATAGAGAAATTAGGCAATAAATACACTTGCGTATGTTTAAACATGTCCATTTCAAATGAAACAAAACTCCAAATTTGAGAAACAAGTATATTCTACAAACTAAATGGAATTCTTTCCTCACATTAATCTGTCCTTTTAAACGAACTACTTGGTGAAAGCTCTGTTTCAATTATTACTGACATTCTGGTGTAAAAAAAAATTACTTCATGACATATGTATAATATCATTCTGCTTAAGACATCTTTCCCTTTTTGTAATGGTTTGCTAAATATGTAAGATTAAGCAGTGGCATATTTTAAGTTTACTTATACTGTTTACGTTAACAGCAAACACCAAGTGTGGTGGCTCATGTCTAATCCCAGTACTTGAGAGGCTGAGACAAGAGGATTACAGGTCCAGGCCAGCCTCAGCAATTTAGGGAGACTCTCATCAACCTAGCAAGACCCTGTTTCAAAACAAAAAATTCAAAAGGACTGGTGATGTAGCTCAGAGGTAAAATGCCTCTGGGTCCAATTCCCAGTATCAAAAGAGGAAAAAAAAACACTTAATTAGCAAAATATTTATTGTGTGTTTACATTCTGGCTTTATGAAAGGTACAAATGAAATGAGTCATCTAATTCTTGCCTATAATTCAGTTCTGTTGATAAGATCCCTATGGATAAAACAAAGTGGTAAAACCAAATCAAATAGCACAAACAATTAGGGCAGTAGAAAATGTGAGGGACAGACTTTGGAACTATTTTAATATTCTGTTACTCTCAAAATGTGCCCCTGATTTTTGCATTTCTTGGTGCATCTTGTGTGCCAGAATGATGACTGTGGGTTTACCTGATGAGGTTTTTATTTTTCCTAATTCTATCTATATTTAATAACTGGAATTGTTCTGTAAAGTAAAGCTGTCCCCGTTTTCTTTTTAACTAAACTATTCAATTTATTTATTTAATTATTTATATTTGCATAGGATTATAGATATTTTCACCTGAAGATCTTAATAGTTTATTTATATTTACTATGGGAAAATACATGGTCAATATTTTCATACCCTAGTGCTTCACAGTTTATGTTGTATCACGAGATAAATTGATAGCCTCTAATGTTCTTTATCACCCTTATCCATCTACCCACCATTTTGGGGTAAAAAGACAAAGTATAAACTGGATGTGATGGGGTATGTCTGGAATCCCAGTACTTGGGAGGCTGAGGCAGGAGGATCACAAGTTGGAAGCCAACATCAGCAACTTAGTATGACCCTGTTTCAAAATTTAAAAAAATAAAATAGGGCTTGGGGTTTAGCTCAAAGGTAAAACACAACCAGGTTCAATTCCCAGTAACACACACACGTACACAAAAAGTATAAACCCATACAAAATTCTTCTTTTGTCTGTTCCGTAGTAATAGTGATAGAATTCAGCAGTTTCCTGTATATTAGTCAGTCACAAAAAGTAAAAAAATCATATGCTCTCCCTAATATGTGGAAGCTAGGGAGAAAGTGGGGCATAAGAGGGACTCTTGACAAAGAAGGAGAAATCTTAGATGAGCAAAGAAAGTGACTTAACTGAAGGTGATGGGGGGGGGACACCCGATGCACATGATGTACTTTCACAAACATATGAAAGTCAATCACTAAACTGAACTTGAGAAGGAGGGAGTGGGGCGGGAATTGCGGAAGGGTTAAATGAGAAATGTGTGGATGTATGCCTTTACCAGCTTGTACCTAACAAAGATGTATGATTACAATGCACCAAGAAAAAAAAATATATATATATAAACCACTTTAATTTGGACTTGGTTCTTCTATCTATTCCCTTGACTTTTCTTTTCAGTATTTCTTATTTGATTGGCTATAAATACTTATATAAACCATTCATGATTAGAAACTGTCATTGCTATCCTTGTTGAAAGGGAATATGATAATTCATAAATATCCAAGATGACGATTGAGAATACTTATCTTTTGCAATCACAAAAACTCGAGGTAGATAATACCTTTTCTTTATCAAGTTAAACATGGTGTAATCATACTTAATTTTTTGGTTGTTTTTACCAGATGTCCTTTCCTAGATTATGATTATTATGACAAAAATTGAAAAAAAATTATCAGTGTGTTCACATTCGGGTTATATGATGTGATATAAATTGGCTACTTAAAAATGACTTTGGAAACATTTATTCACCTTTTATGAAAAGGTTTCTGTGTAAGCTCTATCATAATAGATGACAAAGTTAAACATAGACCCTGCTTATACAAGATAATTTTTTACTCAAAATAAAATCTATTCTAGAAAGAAAATTACCTAAGATTGAGGTTTGCCTTAGCAAAACTTTTCTTAGTAATATTACATCGAAAGCGCTCTCTTCGCTCGTTCTCTCTGGCTCATACCTGAGCTCAAGGTGTAATCCCAGTACTTGGGAGGCTGAGGCAGGAGGATCACAAGTTTGAGGCCAGCCTCAGAAACTTTGGGAGACCTTCAAAAACGTAGTGAGACCCAGTTTCAAATAAACAAAAAAGGGCTAGGAGTATTTCTCAGAGGTTGAATGTCCCTGGATTGTGTCCCCCGTACCAATGAATGAATGAATGAATGAATGAATGAATGAATGAATAAGTTCAAGTTCTTTGCTCTCGTTCCATCTCTCTCTCTTTCTCTCTCTCTCCAATTTTATGTTTACTTCAAGGAGTTATAGATAAGTCAAAAAGGGAACCTGAGTGTGTGTAAACAGTACTTTTTATCATATTAAGAAACTTACGGTCAGGTGTAGTGGCACAGGATACTTGCTACTCAGAAAGCTGAGACAGGAGGATCCCAAGTTCCAAGTTCAACAAATTAGTGAGAATCTGTGTCAAAAAAAAAAAAATAAAAAGGGCCAGGAATATAGCTCAGTGATAGAATGCCCTGGGGTTCAATATCTAGTACCAAAAAAAAAAAAAAAAAAAAAAAACGAACACAGAATCCCCTAAAAACAAATGGAAGACTGGTGATAGAGCTTAGAAGTAGTGCATTGGCATAGGATGTACAAGGCCTTGGATTTCATCCCTAGAACTGCACACAAGAAGGAAGAAAGAGAAGAAACTAATGGATATATCGATTCATTTTTTAATCAACTGTGTGTGAAGTAGTGTGGTAGTGATAGTTACAAAATAAATGAATTTTGTGGAACCGGGTGTGGTGGTGCATGCTTGTAATCCCAGTACTTGGGAGGCTGAGACCAGAGGATCCTGGTTCATGGCCAGCTTCAGCTACTTAGTGAGGCTCTCGACAACTTAATAAGACCCTGTTTCAAAATAAAGAATAAAAAATAGCGTTGGGAGTGTAGCTCAGAGGTAGAATGCCCCTGAGTTCCATCCCCAGTACCACAAAAAAAAAAAAAAAAAAAAGAATTTTGTGGATTTGTGGATGGATGGATGATTAAATGAGCATTCCTTTTCTTCATGTTGAAGCCATATTCTGGAAAAAATACTACATACCAGCAGACAGGACAGAAAGAAGTTGTGAGATTCATTTACGTTAATCTTCCCATCTTTCTCTCCATCTTTAATTTCTCTACTTAAATAATAAGCAGTGAGACAAAAAATCATCTAAGCAATAAAGCGAACACATAAAAATGATGGGTGATTCTGTGATAAAAAAGATTCAGAAAAGATAATAGAGCAGCTCAGAAAAGATCTAGAGTTGCTCAAAAGTGTATACAGTAGCAGAAATCAATCAAGTGGATGAAACAGGGAGCTAATTCATTTTCTTGCACAAAGTGACCTAAATGAAAGCAAGTTGGCTGAAATTATCATGCAGACAAAAATTAAATGCATATTTGAAATGATAATGGAAATATGAAGAAAGCCAGGATTAGAATAATCAAAATAAATGTGCTGTGATTCAGCAAGTTGCTATTGCAACCTTAATTAACAGGTCAATGAGAATGAGTAGAACTTCACACAACTGAAACTTCAGAAAGTACTGTATCTTCCAAGAGAACCCAGGCAAATGAGCCAGTGGAACTTTTTTTTTTTTTTTTTTTTTTTTTGGTACTGAGGGTTGAACCTAGGGGTATTCTATCTCCGAGTTATACTTCTAAACCCAGCCCTTTTTTATTTTGAAATAGGGCTCAGTAAGTTGCTGAGTCTGGCCTCAGACCTGCGACCCTTCTATCTCAGCCTCCTAAGTACTAGGGTTACAGGAATGTGCCACCACACTCAGTTCACATATATAATTTTGGAGTTAAGTGGCTTTGGATTCTCATGTGGAATGAATTATAATAACTTATAAGCTTTAATTAATAAGCAAAGAGCAAAAAATTTGGCCTACATTTTTATACATATGTTTTAAAAATTATGTTCACATCTTCATCCATCATAAGTTAAATCAACAGATTTTTTTTTTTTTTGGTACTAGGGATTGAACCCAGGGGCATTCTACCTCTGAGCTACACCCCCAGTCCTTTATTTTGAAACAGGGTCTCACTAAGTTGTGGAGTGCCTCACTAGGTAGCTGAGGTTGGCCGCGAACCCTGATCCTCCTCTCTCAGCCTCCCAAGTCCTGGGATTACAAGTGTGCACCACCACGCCTGGTTTAGATCAATAGATTTTTCTCATCTAATCTACTCCCTTCAGATAGACAAGGTATTATTAGTCATATTTTATATTGAGAGACCCTGAGGCTCAGGAAGATGAATTCACTGACTCAAGGTCACACAGCTAGGAAGTATTGATTTGGAGTGGGGAGGGAAGCTTCAAGTCATAAGTCCTCTTAGGCAGGATTGGATGGAGTAGCAATAGAAATACTGAGTAAAATAAAACCTACTTGAATTTTATTTTAGTATGCATTGTGTATATTCAGGAATCGGATTAATCTTTCTATTGTATGTTTCTTAGAATAGTATATTTAAATGAGTTTTCTTTTCCAAAGCAGGTGGGTAGTCATTGATTCAGTCAACATTTAAATAGATCCCCATTCAAGCCCATGGGTTGTGTAAGTAGCTAGATATAGAATAGTGAATCAAACCTGCATGATCCTTGTGCAATCAATAAATAAGAAAGATGAAGAATAAGCTCAGTGTGGTAGCACACACCTGTAATCCCAGAACTTGGGAGGCCAAGACAGGAGGATTGCAGGTTTGAGGCCAGCCTCAGCAACTTAGTAAGGCCCTCTTTCCAAAGGAAAAACAAAACAAAACAAAAAAACAAAGAAAAAAGAGAAATCCTGGTATGATGGCACATGCTTCTAATCTTAGTACTTGGGAGGCTGAGACAGGATTGCAGGTTTGAGGACAGCCTCAGCAAATAGTGAAACTCATTAACCTAGCAAGACCTTGTTTCAAAAATAAAAATAAAATAGGGCTGGGAGTATAGCTTGGAGGCATAATGCCCCTGGTTTCAATCTCCAGTGACACACACACACACACACATACACACACACACACACACACACACACACACACACACAAATGAAAGAAGATGAAAAAGAAGAAATATTTGTGGGAGGGAGGAGAAATTGGAAGAGGAAGACATGTATATCAAGGTTCTCTGATTAATGGGAATGTAGATTAGGATCAAGTTTCATTAAAAAGGGATGAGAAAACTAGCTTAGAATCAAACTGATCTCTTTTCACACCATTCAATCAGTTTGCTTTTCTCCTAACACATCTCCTTTCCCCTAAGAAATCAATATTTCCTAATACTGGAAAAAAAAATTAAGTTCTTTGATCTTGGAAGAAAAAATGATAAAATGAGTAATCAATTACTCTACATCATTAATAGTATTTTAAAATGTAACTTTAGAAGCAACTAATGTAATTTGCATTATTTAAATTGCTTTCTAATAAGTTAGGCTAGAAATTTAACCTGAAGAATAAAATGATAGGCAGAGTAATTACTGAAATGTTTTGAAAATGCTACACTATAAATGATGCATATTATTTATTAAAGAATTTAAAAAGCTAAGTGACACAAAGGCTTATAGGATCCCAAACTACTTCATATTATATTAATTTAAAATGCAAATAGAAGCCTAGTGTGGTGACATAATACCTGTAATCCCAGTACTTGGGAGGTTGAGACAGGAGGATCACAGGTTCGAGGGCAGCCTCAGCAATTTAGTGAGATCCTATTTTTAAAAAATAGGGGGGTGGGGGTATAGCCCAGAGATAGAATGTCCCTGGGTTCAATTCCTAGAACCAAAATTTAAAAAAATGGAATTAAGAATGGGTGATTAAAACAAGATTTCTTGTTGATACATTTATTTTTGTTTTTAATTTGTTGAATGTCTTATGATAATATTAATTTAATAATCTTTGTATATTTGCTCAAATTTCTGCAAGAAATAATTTGGCTGCCTTAATTCTTCTAAGGCCCAGGCTCAAGTCACCTTTTCCTCTAAAACCTTCCTGGATGGGAAATGATCTGGCTTTCATATGATCTTTCAGGGTACATTTTTTCTTATCACAAGATTTCAGATCTGGTGATCATTTGTGCATCTCCCTTCTCGTCTTGCCCTCACTAGATGGC
This sequence comes from Graphiurus murinus, assembly GCA_004027655.1. Taxonomy (NCBI): domain Eukaryota; kingdom Metazoa; phylum Chordata; class Mammalia; order Rodentia; family Gliridae; genus Graphiurus; species Graphiurus murinus. The sequence goes on from PVLC010003058.1 coordinate 98,769, forward strand.
AAGCTCTGTCTGGCCGTGGTGTTTTATCCTCCACATAACAGGTGCTCAAACAAGACTTGTTGTTTCATTTATTCTTTCAACAAATACTAATTGAGAACCGCTATATGACAGGCATGAAGACACACAATGTGTTGAATATGTTGTCATTTTCTTTTTTTTTTATTTTTTTTATTTTTTTTTGCAGTACTGGGGATTGAACTCAGGGGCGTTCTACCTCCGAGCTACACCCCCAGCCCTATTTTTTATTCTTTATTTTGAAACCGGGTCTCACTAAGTTGCGGAGGGCCTCACTATGTAGCTGAGGCTGGCCTCGAACCCGGATCCTACGGTCTCAGCCTCCTGAATGCTGGGATTACAAGCGTGCGCCACCACGCCCGGCTGTCATTTTCTTTAAAACGACTAGACCATAATTTTGTTTGAAAAACAGAAAATGATCCAACATTTCTAATCAGCACATTAAAATGCTTCTTTCTTTATGAACCTATTTCCCATCTTGATTCTTTGTCCCCTTTCAGTCAGTTTTACTTCTGTTTTAAACTAAATTTTTTAAAATAAGTACTTATAAATACTTAAAATATTTATGTGTCTTATGTTTAGTTTATGGCTCCTAATATAAGCAAAAGGATGCTAAAGCAAGAATAAAGAAATAATTTTCTTCTTTTCTTTTCTTTTTTGGTCCTGAGGATTGCATCCAGAGGCCTTCTACTATACTCTCAGCCCTTTAAATTTTTATTTTGAAATAGAGTCTTGCTAAATGGCAGAAGTTAACCTTGAACCTGTGATCCTTCTGCTGCAGTCTCCCAAGTACTGGGATTACAGGCGTGAGCCACCAAGCCCAGCTCATATAGTCATGATTGGAGCAAGTCCACTTTATATTTGGAATTTTATGCAACAATCACATAGCTTTCAAACTAAAATACTTTATTCTAATACTCTAGGAAATTTTTCCATTTCAAATGAGGGACAAATGACCTATTTATAATTGTTGAACTAATAGTTGCCAATTGTAAAAGTGGAAATTATAGAAAATTTTAAACAAGTGGGCTAAAGAAATATCCAGTGAGTTGATCATCAGATGATATGTTCACCAACATCATTATAGGATAAAATTATATGTTGGAGATTTCACTTATCAACTGTAAATAGAGGGCATCTGATATCTCATCAAAATAAATTTCCACCCATAATGCAATATTATAATAATTATGCTCTTCCAAGTGGTTTATAGTTCTATTAAAATAATGTTTCTAACTGCTACTGAAAACCAACTGTGACTCTCCATAAGAAATGTTAACAAACTTTCAGTCGATATAAAAGAGGAATAACAAACCAATTATAAAAATAGAAGAATGCAAATTCAAGTTGTGGGTTTAGAATCTAGGTTGCGGGATTTAGAATTTGGAAGCAGGGTTAGTAAAAAAGCTTAAAATGGAGAGTTAATTAATCTATCTCAAGTACAAAGTTCCTCTTTAAGAATTCCTGTTTCACCCTTCTGGCTGTCTTTCGATCTCTATTATGTTCTCACTGCAAGCTCTGGGTATTGATTAAAAATATACACAGCCAATGCAATGAGCACATACTAGAGTCAAGGTCAGTTGTGATACAGGGCTCAAAAGGTGGTATCCTTTGGTCAAAGTGGAAATGTTAAGTAAATTAGAAATGATTAAATTTGAAAAATTTGAAAGTTGAATTTTTTTTTTTTGCAGTGAGGACTGAACCCAGGAGCATTTTACCTCCAAGCTATACTCCCAGCTCATTTTATTTTTTATTTGTGAACAGGGTCTTGGTAAATTTCTGAGGCTGGCCTCAAATCTGTGTTCCTCCTGTCTCAGCCTACCAAGTACTGGGATTATAGGTGAGCACCATCATGCCTAGTGAAAGTTGAAAATTTAGTCAAAATATTATAGGATCTTAGAACTCGAGTTCTGTCTAGCCTTTTCCACATCATATCAGGCCAATGAATATCTACTCCAAATTAATTCTAAAGATATCTGAGAACCACCTGGGATAACTTATCAGAATTTATATACTCCAATAAGAAATGTTTTTGTTGTTGTTTGTTTATCTGTTTGTTTTGGTGGTACTGTGGATTGAACCCAGGGGCATTCTGCCTCCAAGCTTCACCCCTAGCCCTATTTTATTTTTACTTTGAAACAGGTTCTCATTAAGTTGAGGAGGGCCTCACTAAGTTGCTGAGGCTGACCTTAAACCTCTGATTACACCCAGCTATCTGATAACTCTATCATCTTTGCTTCTGTTTTCTGAAATCTTTTCAACAGCTTCTCCTCATTGTTCCACTCCACGGCCCTGAACTAGACCTAAGACTTAATGAAGCAGCTGGCTAAGGTCTATTTCAATTATCATTCTTCAATAAATAAGCAAATTGGTTGCTTGCAACACAGCTATGATCCAGACAGATGAGGTCCTGGATATGATAGAGTTTAGAATATAGGGATATGGAGAGAGTTAATACGGAAGTGAACAAATAAGCTAATCTTACAGAATAATAATGCTGTGAAGAATCAAATAAAGTAGATGAGCAGGAAAGACTGGGAGTGCAGAGTTTGGCTGGCATAGTCAAGGTAGACCTCTTTGAGGCAGTCACATAGAACCTGGGTCTTGAAGAGAATGATCAAGTCATTTGAAGATCTGGAAGAATATTTTTCCAGGTAGAATATCAAGTGAAAATGACTTCAAGGTGGGTATGTGCCACTGTGGCTGGAGAATGAATGAGTTGCATAAAAGAAGATTAGATAGAAAAGCCTGCAGTCATATTCAGTACGATGTAGGAAGGCATTGAACAGTGTGAGGCATGGTGTGCTGTGTGAAAACACACACACAAAACTGAAGTTCAGAGTTTCTTGAGTGATCTTTGAGTTTGTTCAGTGCATTTAAGTATTCAAGTGAGCACTGCCTTAGTCCCTTTTTTGGGGGGGGGTACTGGGGATCGAACCCAGGGGCATTCTATTTTCAAGTTATTCTCTCAGCTCTTTAATTTGTTTATTATTGGTGCTGCTGGTGGAACCCAGGGGGCTTTCTACCTCTGAGATACACCCCCAGCCCTATTTTACTTTTTATTTGGAAACAGAATCTCCCTAAATTGCCAAGAGCCTGGCTAAGTTGCTGAGGATGTGTGCCATCACACCCAGCTAAATTTTTTATTTTGAAACAGAGTCTTGCTAAGTTGCTGAATCTAGCCTTGAAACTGCAATCCTCCTGGCTGAGCCTCCCAAGTACTTGGATTGGAATCTTGTGCCACCATGCTCTGCTTGGCGCCTTTCTTCTCCACCCCCTAATTGGATATTTTCCTTTCACTCTGTTTAGGAAGCAAGAATTAATTGTTTATATGGTGCTGACATTAAATTTAGCCAACTTCAAGATTTATGCCATCCAGTCATGCATGTTCTTCAGATCTGCCAAAAATGACTGACATGTCAGGCACATGTGATTTTCATTTCCCAGGAAGTCATGCCAAATTATAGAGCCACTCTCTACATGGATGAAGCCATGTTTCCTATGCTTCATTTTCAGTTACAAAATGATTGAATGTTGATGTTATGCAAACAAATCTTCAAAGACAAAGTTCTAGAAATTGCCTTGGTTCTTTGACCCTAATTATCCGTTAAGTTCCTCCAGCTAAACACCTTGTCGATGTCCTCTACCCCAAAGAAATGAAGCATTCATTCAGAAAAACAAAACAAAACATGCAGTAAACAGTAGGATAAATATTATTTCTCTGTACTAAAAACATCTTATTATATCATATTGTGTCCAGAATTATCACAATAAATTAATCATCAGGAAAAACCACAAGGATCAAAACTATTCTTTGTATGGTTGGCCAATAGACAAATGAGACAACTGTTAGTATTTTCCCAACAGCATTTCAATGGTATTTAATAATCTCCAATTTACTGAAAATAGAATATTCTCCCAAGCACTCGAATAGGCACTGTACATTTAGTCCTAAATTTGTCGCAATCATATGTGGAAAACACTTAAGTGAAATAATTGGGGGTAAAAGGAGAATATAATGCCTGTATCTAAATTGATGTATTACTCTTCTCTTGGAGGCAAGGTCTGTTGATGTTAAACGGTATACAGTAGATAATAAATGATCACCACACTAAATTCCCTGGTATGTGTTAGTTTCCATATCTTTATATTAAAAAAGGAACATTTTAGCTGGGCGTGGTGGCTCACGCTTGTAATCCCAGCATTCAGGAGGCTGAGACCGGAGGATCCGGGTTCGCGGCCAGCCTCAGCTACCTAGTGAGGCACTCCGCAACTTAGTGAGACTCGGTTTCAAAGTAAAGAATAAAAAATAGGGCTGGGGGTGTAGCTCGGAGGTAGAACGCCCCTGAGTTCAATCCCCAGTACCGCAAAAAAAAAAAAAAAAAAAAAAAAAA